>CAJNJA010002559.1:0-45611 GCA_905231915.1 Symbiodinium necroappetens | reverse complement strand
GCGGACAAAGGGCCTCCACAGTACAATTGTTTCAATTTTAGGAATAGACTCTAGAGGCGCTATATTTGTATATATTTACACATACACGTGAACTTTTTCTTTTGTTAAGAAATTCCATCAAAGTTGTGTTGTCGCAGGGCGGCGTTGATCTACGCCGCTATCATCAGTCCGGAAAGGCTGTTAAAAAACTGAAATTGACCCAACACCTTCTTGAACTCGAGTCCTGGAGTTGAACTTGGAAAAAAGAAAGAGTTTGAACCCAAGGTTCGAACATACACTGAGTTCCGACCTTTTTGAGATTGAAAAATGACCAATGGCTGACAGGTTACATTGCATGATGATTCCTATGGGTCGAGCATGCTTGCTGCAAACGTTATCTCTTTTTTCTGATGCTTTTGGAACCACTACTAGACATTTAGAACTTTCCAATCCAACAAGCATGTGCAAGGCAGCCGGATTCCCGTCAGCAGCGTAAACGAAGCCACCAGCACCAAACTTTCAATCAATCACAAAACAACAAACATATCACTAAGGTCACGGGTTCGAAAAAATTTTCCCAAGAAGAACAGGGCCGGATTCAAGGCCTTCCAAAGATTCAATCCCATCCAAGGCTTGCGCATGGCAACCGAGCGAGGCGAGAAGTTTTATTGGCCTGAATTGTGCGAAAGGAAATTTGCAGGCTAGGAAGTTCTGTCGTTGAGAGGCAAGCATTCCTATGAAAGGAATCACTTGTTTCATGTGTGCAGAGAAAGCACTGTCGAGCAGGCCCACTGGTGACCCCAAGTTTGATGCACACCCGGCCAAATGTATCAAGTTGTGCCAAACAGGTGAGGGTCTTGTCTTATCTGCATTCTTCCAGTTCAGTGATTCGGCAGTAGACCTAATCATTCTTTTTCCCACCAGTGCCCTGCAATCCGACCAGCAGGATGCCCCAACCAAAAAGCCGGGGTCCGGCAACGAGTTGCCGGGGACACAAACGGAAGAAATTTTGTTTTGGACAATGGACCTACCAGATGACTTACGGGCTTACCCGACGTAACGAGTCCCGGTGCAGAGTTTTGCGCCGATGGCCTTCGGCAGCCGTTGTCCGTCAAGTTGTTGCGATGTGTTTTGATGAAGCATGCCTGTTGTAAACATGACTTGTGGGATGCAGCACACATATTGTTAGAACGGTACTTGTTGCCAGCAACATGGAAGTCCTTGAGAGGGATATACATGCTGCGCCATGGCAGAACGGAGGAGCCGTACCTTCAGTTCGTCCGAGGAGCCACAGCGACTGTTTAATAGGCAATGCGTGTGCTACTGATCAGGGGTAACGACCTGCAGGAATGGCAGCAAGCTCTGCAAGCGTTAAATTCACCGCCACAATCCAGGCCCATGCAGCCAACCCGTTCTCGTTTGCAATGACTTGTGTTGTGGACCCAAGGTCAGCTATCTACAGACCAGAGCAGGTGTTCCACCATTCAGAACGCTACTCATTGGGTCATGCAGTGAAGGACTTTGGTTTTAGAGCAACTTGTAAGATGTGACGATTTTGCCAGGGTTGCGGCCGTGTAATTAACATGCAGGATATGGCGCGTGCTTTCCGGGAGCGTCACATGGAAACCTCGCTAAAGAAGTTGCGAGCGTCGCCTGCTCTCATTTTTCTCAAAGTGTCCTGGCTGTTCCGGACTGGAAAGTGTGTTGTGGGACTTATGGCCTTGTTGTGGCTTACTGCAGTAGCCGGTATGAGGAGGAATCATCATCCCCTGGGTAGGTTCTATGTGCAATGGACAAGGTAGAAAGCCAGGAGTCGTCTGGTGTGCTCATTTAACGTGACATGCGCTGTAATCATGCCAACTGAGCAATTTCAGACGCTACAGTTGTAGGCTCTCAAGCATTCGAATCGCTAGGCCCTCTGCACAAGTTGGCTACCGGTAGGATACCATAAGTGTTCTTTTGCTGTGATAGCTAACGTTGTTCTGATCGTTGCGTTCGATGCCTTGCAACCCCTTGATCCCCACCCCGCTGCAAGGTTTGGCACACCTACGGCATTTGGGTTGGTGCTTGTGTATATTTTACAATTTCGGCGAACTTGATGCTAGCCTGGTACATCGACTGGTATCGAACCACCGGCACGTACCGCACCGAGCAGCTGGCCTGAACTGTTTTTCGTTGGGTTCATTGTCGCGGCCGGTATGTATGCATGCCACTTTTGCAGGTCCCGTGGTGCTTCGTTCATCTTTCACTTTGATTTGGCGCCTTTCTTTGCAATATTTTGTCGATCTTGGCTCCTGGTGCGCGTAGTCGGAGACTTGCTCCGCTTTTGCTACCTGTTGGCCAAAGATGCATGGGAGGAAGATGCGTGCCTTGGAAGCACGTAAGCCTGAAAGTGTGAGCTTGTGTTCTCCTGACACTGCTTTCTTGCAAGCTGGAGTACGAGGTTCGTAACGTACAGACGAGTTGTGTGTGGTGATTTCCAGCGAGATCTCCGAGACGAGATGGAGAGGAAGCCTGATCGTTCCAGCCAATGGTCTGTCGAGATGTTGAGTTCCCCAGGCCACATTGCCAGAAGTCACCAGCTTGACGGATTTTTTTTGGAATGATATGTCACTTTTTCATGCAAGGCTGCCGCGCTTTGGATGTTTTTCTCCAGATCTCAATCTACCTCGCCTTGGATGTTGTTCCTGTGGCTTGCTTTCTGATTTCCTATATTGAAGAACAAAGCTTTGCGAGGCTTGGGCTGCAGGACAGAGCAGTGTAATGCGTTTGTCTTCTTGGCAGACCTTGCGAAGATCGTCTAGTAGCACATGAGTCCTGTGCTGCTGACACCAGCTCTGCAGTTGACTAGGAAGACACTCCATGTCCGCATCCTTAAACCAAGCAACACAGACACAGATTAGTAAAGAAGAAACATCGACCAGGGTTCACAGCAGATAGTTGTGCCTTTCATGTGACCAGTTTAGAATCTTGTGAAAGCTTTTGCCCAGAGGATGCGGAAGGAAGGACATTTGCAGAGGTGGAGTCCTGGAGTGCTAAGCTGTGAATAAGGAACGCAACGGTGGCAGCATCTGCCGGCCTCTCTGGCGGCCGTTTAACTGCATGATACAGAACAGTTACAGAACCAAGTCAGGAAAGTGCCGATACTTGGAAGCGCCCCAGGATGCGTGGAACTCAGGAAGCTGTATCCACGTGTTCGTCTTCTTTCTCGCCATGTGGGTCACTGACGTGGTTGCCAAACGTCGTGGCTTCATGGCGGCATATCGTGGTGAAGCTCGCCTGGCTCCTTGCGAGTATCCAGGATGCGACCGAAGTCTTCGCGACAATGGCTTTCATCGTTGTCTGACTTGTCATGTGTGTCTCGTCGTGCTGCCAGGAGAGTCACTTCAAAACTTTCAATGGGCCGGCGAGTTCGGAGACAGGCGAGATTGAGGGTACTGAAAGGCTTTTTTAGGACATTCGTCACGTTGCTTAGGCACCTGGCGAACTTGGAAGCTGCACGCTGCGTGTCCTTCGTTGAGGTCACCGGGCCAGCCAAATTCAAGACCTCACCGTTTAAAGGTTGGACTCGAGTAACCAGACGTCTGTTGATTCGCGGAGGACTCCTTGGATGGGCCCCCAGATCGCTGCCTCTCGCCACGCAGCAGCGGCGGAGGGGGTGCAACCTGGCATCAGAATGGGCAGTACTCGCGGCATGCTTTTTCTGACCTGAAGTGGCGGCCGGAACTTCGGAAGGTGTCACTGGGGGACCGATCCGATCAAAGTGCACCATCCAGTGTCGTGACATCAGATGTTGCGAGAAGGCGCAGATGATCAGGTGTCCACGTTGTACATGTTGCAGTGTTTGCAGTGCCAGGCCGGGTGGATCGGTACATTTAGCTTCTGCAGGTGCTCTTGATGTGCAGGCTCTGACCTTAGAACTTGGCTCCCTCTGCAAAGCCTGCTCTTGCGCCATCTTGCAAGGAATCCAGCTCCAGCGCGTTGCCACCCAGGCGACCCTTCAGCTTCCGTGATGCAGGCTTTGATCTTTCGATGTGCAGGTTGGACATGCTTGCTCGCCCCCAACGCAGCGAGACCGCCGGGCCGGGTGAGGGATCACGTGCTGACACCATGACTGGAAGAGCACGGTGGTGTGAAGGTCCACCGACAGAGTTGCCGTCGCACTTCCGACGTGTTTGGGAACCAGAATCGGCACGTCAAGCTCTGAAAGAATCATGGCTACCAGACATGGCCATTGATTTTGCAAGGCGGACCAGCTTAATCTCTGTATTCCGATGTGCGTATGCTTCAGCGGAACTTTGGCCTGAGACCCGGCAGTTAGACACGAGCAATATATGTGTCAGTCGGCAGTGCGTTCTCAGGCAGCTATCAGTACTGTGCAGCAGGCATCAGCATTCGCAGGTGCAGGCTCCCATCCATTCACTGTTTCCTTGGTTAGTTCATGACTGTAAACTAAATCAGGCAGCCATCCATTCACTCTTTCCTTCGTGAGTTCATGAGTGTAAACTAAATTGAAATAACCATCCATTTGATTCGACATCTGATCAGTCGAATCCAACGTAGTGGTTTGTCGAGAATCAGGACTGTATGTATGCATGCATGTATGTATGTATGTATGTATATATATATATACAATTATATATATATACTGATTGATTGATTGTTCTAAACCCCCGGCTCTTGACCGTAGACTAACAGCGCATTTTTATGTTTTGATTCAGGTTAAGGACCTGCTCCAAACACGGCACGGCGCAAGTACACGCAAGGGCGAGCGCAAGGGAATAAGCATTGTACAGGCTACCTAGGTTAAGATGGCCTACTTGGTGTAGAGTCCGTTGCCGTGCAAGCTTGCGGTTAGGAGTTCCCCTACAGCGCAGCTGCTGCAATCAAGTACGGGGACTTGACGAGTAGCATAGTCATGGCAAGGGTCGAGCCGTCAACACCGCCGCCCCGCATTTGCCAAGTGGGCACGTGTCGTTCATGGAGCATTCCAGAAGGGCACATCCCTCCCACTTGTGAGCCATGGCCAAAACCGACCTCCAAACTGCTTTTGTTCTTGTCTCTGTGCGCTTCCACGACATCTTACCCCCAACCCTTGAGAGCGTATTCCAGCGATTCTGTGCCTCTTGTTGGAAAACCACTGGGTTGCGACTTGGCTTGTGGGACGAGGTTCTGCTACAAGCAATGTTCCGTAGTAAGTCAGACATTATGATTGATTGTTGCGCATGTTGGGTCAAACTTCTTGTTGTCGCTTGGCCTGTAAAGGCTTCAAGCTAGGAATGTGTTTAAAGCTGTGTGCGCGCAAGAGCGCGCAAGGGCGAAGCACAAGGGGATTTTCGAGTTACAGGCTGCAACCTTAATAAAGAACAACCCGCATGTAACTCCCATCCACTTCGTGAGGGGATGGCACGCTTTTCCTCCACTCCCCGGGCTGGCCGGGCTTGCATAAGGGGGAGCGCGCTTTAGTGTTCATGTGTTACTACTTGATTTTACTTTCCACGAACCCTGCCAGTCCTTTTCTGTCCAGCCGAGCCCTCTTTGGACAATGCCCAAAGGGGGAGAGACGAGTTACAGGCTGCAACCATAATAAAGAACAACCCCCATGTATGTTTGTATGCATGTAGGTATGTAGATACGTATGTATGTAGGCAGGTAGGTGTGTGGGTATGTATGTAGCTATGTATGTAGGTTTGCATTCATGTATGTACGTATGCACGTGGGACTGTATGTCTGCATGAATGTCGATTTGTAAGTTACCATGCATGAGTCGAATTGTGCAGGCATACATGTATAGGATTTCCGAATGTTCCTGTGCATACCGAGGCTATAGCCGGCTTGAGTCGCGACAAACAGGCCAGAGTCGGTTTGTTTCTGGTAGCGGAGTTTAGCTCCTTCTCTCGCTACACTCGCTGTTATAGCCGCCATAGCCGTTCGCCGGTCGGAGACTGGCAGCCGGGACACGGCCCCAGGCCACACGTGGACTCCAAGCACAACGAGCACTACGACTGGAGTTCCGTTTCCACGCCACGCTGGGTAGTGCTGAAAGCAACGCGGCGGTGGGCGTTGCTGGTTTCACCAGGTAAGAGCAACCCACGCCTGCACAACGTGGTGATCCGGAACGAGCCCTACTACCCGATTAAGGGCGAGACCTATTACCAGATGACGCTGCAGCTCGGCAAAGCCATTCTTCCCAGGTTCAAGAAGCAATAACTACCCCCTAATGAAACAAGGAGGTGTGCCACCGGAAGAGTGGCGCAAACTCGTGCCTCCTGGATGGCAGCCGGGCATCGACTCGTACCCAGTTCGCTTGTACTTCTCGAAGCTGAAGTAGTGGTATCGTTGCACCGAGGTTCCGGATGAGATCGTCGGCCCGCTTGTCGCTGGGTGCCTGGTTGGGCGAGCATGGCGGATAGTGCTGGAACTTCGTCTGGTGAGAGCGGACAGGACATATGATGTGGGCGATGGTGCCTTGGTTCGCCTGAGCACCGATCAGGTAGTGGACCCTCGAACGCGTGATAGCTTCGAGTGGAGGACGCAAGGACGAAGGTTGGCTTAGAGCTGGATAGGTCGCAAAATCTTCTATGTGGTTGAAGCAAGCCTGCATACCGCAAAGGCACCAGGATGACTTGCGACTTCAGGTGCACGGAGACCTTTGCCGACTCAACGATATCAGGACTTTTGGCGCTGAGGGCCCACCGAGCGGAGAAGAACACCGCCGACGTCTTCGACGAGGAGGTGTTTGAAAATCTCCGCGGACTATGACCCGTGGCTTGACGAGTCGTTGTGGACCGACGCTTGGTGGAGCGATGATTCGTGGCTGTGGAGATAAACTACTACTAGGACTATGACGACTATACCTGGTGCGGGGACGAGTATCGTCATAGATCCTGGTGCAGCAATCGGGCTCATCGGAAGTGAAACACTGCGTGACCTTCTTCAGCTTGTGGACAAGAAGGACCTGGTGCAAAAGACGACTGAGTGGACGCAGAAGCACTCCGAGGTCACGGGCATCAGCGGTTCAGAAGAAAAGGACGTGTGGCCAGGTGAAGAATGGTGTGCCGATGATCCCCGGACTCTCCGGGCCAAGCTACGTCGCTGATGTTGTTGGCAGCGAGGCCAGTTGCTGCCCGCCTTTGGTTGGCAATCCTGCCTTTGTCGGCGTGATCCAGTTCTTCAACAGACACCGTCGGATCCTACGCTGGAATCAGGCCCAGTTCTCCAACAGACACCGTCGCATCCACAGCGCAGACAACATGTACCACAAGCGTGAGGTCCAGAAGTGCATCACCCACGTCAGTGCGATTTGTGACGCCAGACACGTCTCCTTTGCCAACAGGAGTACCAGTCCGATAGTTACCCGGACGCGACCGAAGGAGCAAAGGTCGTACAGCTCGACAGGCGCTACAGTCGCGTCAAGGACGAGTTCTGCGCTACACGAAGTCAGGACGTCGTCCGGTGACCCCTGGATCTTTGCCGGCTCCTCTCGCTTGTCTTACCTTGCGCTTTGCTGGCCGGCCTCACCGTTGCCTCCCCGTCGGTCGACGACTCCCGGTATACGGCTGGAAGACTGGCCTGAAGGAGCGCCAGAGACCTCTCCTAAAGCCCAGGACCTTATGAGGTCATCGTGAGGTCTCCTTCGTGCGCTCCTTGGGCATTCATTTCGACGGCTACCCGAACTTGAACGAGACGCACTTCGAGCCTCAGAGCAGTCTGCGACTCAATCCGTCAAGCTCTGGGCTGCTCGACAAGTGGAATGCAGAAAATGCTTCTTGGTGCAATGCTTCGGTGATCTTTGCATGCATTCGATTTCTTCACTGCAAGCAGAGCTTTCACTCTGTCTACAGAGGCAGCGTGTCGAACTTCCCCTCGAGGAACACCGGGACATCGCCTTGGCCATGGTCACGGACATGGGCGCCAACGCGGCGCATCAGAGGAGTATCCTGCTCCTATGCCTTTCCTGCGGACTGAGGTCGGCGCCCTTTCGGATCATCGTCTCAGAGGCGAGGTCAAGGCATGGGCGGTGAAGAAAGCTCAGGACCCATGTGCGCTGACAGACAATCAGCTGCATGAAAAGAGGTTCTGCGAAGTTTGGGTCATCGCTTTCTTTGGAGCCACTGCGAAGGACAAAAGACTACTGGGAAGTTAATCGACTTCGTGTCCGGTGCCTGAACTGCACTCTTCAGTCGTCGCGAGGACATCGGCCCAGTGAGTTTGGAAGAGCTGTTCGCAAGCCGAACCACCGTATGACAAGCCCGGTCCGAAGGTTGTGAAGCTTTTGAAGATGGACAGGCGCCACTGAGTTCACGCGCTCAACTCCCCGGACCAAGACGACGAAGTTGAGGCCGATCCTGTTGTCCGAGAAGCAGAGGAACGAGAAGGCGAGCGCGATCGAGCAGACCAAGCTCAGGTTGTTGAAGTTGAGGATGCGCCCGCCACGCAGGTCGAGCTACGACTTTCGTCGTGTTTTGGTACGCTTGCCCCGTATGAGCAAAGAGGACCCACAACAGGCAATGCGCCTCCTCCTCGGCCTGCATGAACGCTTCTGGCATGCAGGTGCAGGAGATCTTCAATCCATGCCCAGCCGGGCCGGCGTGACGGCCGAGACCTTGAAGTTGGTGCTTGAGGTGATTGCCAGTGGTTGCCAGCTGCGAAATATGTCGCCGATCCAGCCGATTGAAGAGCAAGCCCAAAGTCCCAAAGTCAGAGTGGATCAACCCACGTCGTTCAACGAAGAAGTTGAAGTGTACTTTTTCCGCCTGTGGGAGACATGGTTCACGATGATGGTCGACGTGGCCACTCACTACAAGACGATTGTTACGGTTCCTGGGCCAGACCTTCAGTCTGCGCTTCGAGCGCTACTACAACATTGGCTGCGGTACTCCGGGCCCATGCATGGTTTCGGATCAGGAAAGCGAGGCAGGTGCCGAGATGGAACGTCTTTGCTTGCATCGGCTACGGCAGGGACTACCCGCGACCCGCGGCAGCGCGCAATGGCAACATTCACAACGACTGGCGTGGTGGAGAAGGCACCGCCTGGCAAAGATCGCGATGATGAAATTTCGGTCCGAAGCAGAACGCCAAGGACTCGACGTCAACTACCAGGACATTGCAGCCGAAGCTTCGTTCGCTAAGAATGCCACAACCAACATCGGCAGATACACCCCTCACATGATAGTTGATAGCGATGGGCACTCGGAGAGTCTTGACCCATAGTAGCAGGAGGAAGACCACGTAGCTCGAGTGGATGGCCAGTGTTCCAGAACTGCAGCTGGCCCGTAGAGAGCCGTTGCATCGAGCGCTCACAGACCATTGCCTTGATCAGCGCATCAGCTGACATACACTCCGTTGGGGTGAGGTTCAGCCCCCGAATGTGGCCTGAAGCACGAGCTTCGCGGTAGTCGAGGACATAAAGGCGCTGGCTTTTATCAACTTTTATTTTGTGGTAGATTCCGTGACCCTGTCGAAGGCTCGTAGAAGTGTCTGCAATCCGTCATGGCATCGATTGCGAAGAAGGGGGCTGCTCCTTGCCGAAGGTGATCTCGGCCAGCCTTGTAGAAACCAACATGGAGCACTCCGAGCCGTTCATAGCCGCCACAGTCTCGCCGTGCCTGTTGAGTAACTCACCCGCTTGGCCTTGTTGCTGTGCGTGTGCAGCAATTGAGCCCGCCCTGAGACATGCAGTCTGGCGAGCTCATCTGATGCAATGATGTGTCTCTCGGATCGGGATGTCGATGTAGTCGTCCATGAGCACAACGAGCACACCCTCCTGAGCGTAGTTTCGGCGTAGTTCTTCGTGGAGGATGCTGCTGATGCATCATGGATGCATGCCAGGCAGTGCGTGCTGCCAGTGACCGTGCTGTCGTTGATCACCGCGTCCTTGTCAGCCTTGGCGCGGGCGATGAGGGAGTTTGCCGCTCGCAGGTGAACGATCTTGACTTTCGTCGGGTGGATGATCTTAGGATCGTCAGGAAGTTTGGTCATCCATCGCCGCTTGTGTGTCGTCAGGAAGACTTCACCCATGAACTCGGCGGCGGGCAGTGCGTTGTAGGCGCACTGCTTCTTGCTTTCCGGGACTGAAAACCACAGCACATTTGTCCGGTCATCGCTTTGTGCCCGAGCCCTCGGCTTCTGGAGTGGTAGTGGGTGATGTGCGAACCAGTGACCAACCAGTGGTGGTTCCTACACTCGAATTCCGCATGGATTCCATGTAGCTTCCGGTGGCTCCACGAAGTTGGGCTCGTAGCTATAGAAGTAATACTAAGTAGATGTAGCACATCTCATCACACCCAGACAACCCTAAGTGCACAGTAGACATGTCAGTGCCGTTGGGGTTGGCAATGATGGACAGCATGCGCGCCGTCCTTCGCCCCCAAGCCACCAGTGTTCCGGTCGCGCCCTCAGGAGTGATCATCTTCTTCAGTCCGGCACCGACTCTTATGCCGTGGCACTCCTCGGTAGTCAGGCAAAGTGAGCCCGGAACCACGTCCTGGAGATTGCCGTTGATCTGCCCCTCGCCCATCGATCGGGGAAAACGACACCATTATCCCCGTGATTCCTCAGTCCTCAGGTGACCAAACGTCTCGATCTTGTACTGCAGGCAGGCTTCCGTGGCTTGCGTGAGCCGGCGCAGGGCTAGCTAGACTGTAGTTCCTGATCTCGTAGTTTAGCCTCTCCCGAAGTGGTTTGGGGCTCATTGCAATAGACGCCGCGGAACAGCCGAAGGTTGCGAATAGAAATGAGATATGGTCTGCGCTGGTGTTCCACGATCGCTGAGCTATTGTCCTGCAGCTTGAGAAGCAACGCTGGTCCACGCCAGCCAAAACCATGGAACATGGAACTCGACCTTAGAGACGCCCGACGCCCGGCTGCATGTCCTCAAGAGGAGCTCGTTGAGGTGGTGTGTGACCTGCGTGTGCAATGCAGCTTTAAGCTTTCAATGAGATGCCGCAGTGAGGGCCGCCTGTCGAAAACGAAGAGCTCGCTCGAAGACCGAAGTGTTCACTCGATTGGACCCAGTACTGGATGCTGGGGGCGTCGATTGTTAAAAAATGGCATAGGCAGAGGACGACTTGAAACCACGTGTTGATACTGTTTGTAAAGGTCGCTCCTGGTTCTTCTCAGCAGCTTCTTGCCGTGGCAGCTTCGCGATGGTTGGGCCCTGGTGCACTAGTGCTTATTGCCACTCCTACGGTGGCTCAACCACTACCAAATCTACTGCCTGTTGCACGGGACTACAGCGACTTCGTCCTTTTCGTGCTGATCCTCCTGATTTTGGTCGCTTCCGCATCCACCCGCATTTTGCTGGACAGATGGTGCACTCGCTACTCGCGAACCTCACCGACTTCAACGAACTCTGGTTCTTCGTTTACTACGTCTACTACGTCTGCTATAGCGGGACGGTCTACGACGACGCCTCCTCCGACGGCAGTCGCGACTCCGTCCCAAGCCGCTTCGTCAATTGAACCGATGCCTCTACCGAATGAAGCTGATGGTCCATCATTTGGATCACTACGGCGTCACTACGGAAAGCCGCAAATATCACTGCGGCACCTGCATCTACATACAGGGCGGCAAGTGCTATGGCCCGTGCACGTTCTGCATGCAGTCGAGGCACCGATGATTCCCAGAGTCCAAAGCGGAGTCGGATTGTGCAGGCATGCATTTTAGCACTTCCGAATGTTGCTGTGCATACCGATGCTATAGCCGGCTTGAGTCGTGACAAAGAGGCCAAAGTTGTTTTGATTCATGCGTCTAATTATGCATTTGTGCATACGTGCTGAATGCATCAGTCTGTTTCCGCATCTTAGAACTTATCCGTGAGCCGTCCCATATATCTGCCGGCCATGCGTTTATCTTCTTCGGTAGCGCATACGCAAAGACCGGGAAACACATCTCTGAAGATAGCAAGGCTGAACATGTGGGCGAAACCTGCTTGTTGTTCTTCTGCATGACATAAAACGGTAAAACTTCAAATAAAACCTTCCAATAAAACGACTGAAGAGTCGTTAATTAGTGGTGCATGAATTCCGTAACATGAGATGTAACATGACTGTCAAACAACAACATCATGCAAACTGTTTGACCACCAACCACGGACTCAGCCATCACGGTGCGTGTTGGCAGGTACGTTTAAATCCAATCCACGGGGCTTCGTTGGCAAAGGTCGTGAAATTAGAAGCTCTGCACTCTAACGTCAACAACGCGCACAACCTGACAAGTTCAAGCTGCAAGGTTTGTTGCATGTACAGCAGAATAACACAAACAGATAACCGCAAAATCCTCCATTGCTGGTGCTTTTGGCCCCCTCACTGTATGTGGCCATTGAAAGACGAGGCCCTTTGCCTTCCGCATCTGCTCTGGGCCATGGCCACGGGTGGTGCCGGAGCGAAGCGTCGACTCTTTCAGCAGCCTTGTAAAGGTTGCCGTTATGATCGTGGGTTGGCAGGCCTGGATTAATTGCAAAAAAGAGCATGAGATCAGGTGAATTTGCAAAGCACCCGTCCTAAGGAGAGAAATTGGGCGCTGGTTGGGGCCGGGGTTGCTCTGATGGTCGGGACGGCCCGGTGCTTAGATGATGTCGAAAACAGTGAAAGCGCGCTCGCAGAAGTGTTATGCTATGCACAAGGTTTGCCGTCGGCAGTGCACATCAGGACCGAGTTTGACACATGTATTCATAACCTTTGCACATCTCTAGAGCATGGCAGGTGGCCCACCAACCGGAGAGCGACCTTGCTTTCCTGGCGCAGGGTGCGAGAGCTAGGGTCAGAGGTTCCCAGCCAGCACACTTGCTCTTGCCAAGGTCGTGGGAGCTTTGGGTTTGGGGCTGAGTCTTGACAGGTTAGACAGCGAGATTGGCACATGTTACAATGCCATCAATGCTCCGACATCAGCTGCCACGGAGCACAAGGCCTTGCAGGCGTGGGGTGAGCGGTATTGCGGACTTCATTCTGAAGTGCAGCAGTCGATGCCTCAGCTCTGCTGGAACCTGTCTAGAGGTTGAACACGGTGCAGCAATGTTGCGTTTGTTGAGCAGCGGCACGAGGTCGAGCAACGTAACTTTCGCAGTCGTGCTCCTTCTTCAGGCCAGGATATTCAAGTTGCGTGCGAACTGTGTGCACCATGAAGCACCGTCAGTGCTCGCCCACTGGCCATCGGGACTTTAGTTTGTTGTAGATAGCCAGAGCAGAAGTGCAATGCCTCAATGCAGTGATTGGAGCTCGCGGTTCAAGCCTCCTGGATGGAAGGGCATAGCCACAGAAACGCTGCACTTTTTTGAAACATGGAGTCGGATAGGTCTTTACTAAAAGTTGCTCCTCCAATGCAGAGAGGGCGGGTTCTCGCACGACGTGCGTCCAGAAATCCTGAGCACAGCATCGGTGACAGTGATCGTGTTGCAGCTGGCGCGAGCCTCTTAGACATTGCCCGGGCCTCCCCAAGAGTGGCAGCTTCGATACGCGCAGTGCCAGGCCATCCTAGCCTAAAAACATCTCAGAGGAAACTTTCGGCTCGAATGCAGTGCCGTAGTACTGCGATTGAGACATGCCTTTCAGAAAACGGACTTCGAGCTGCATGTTAATGTGTCTCACAATGACAGACTCGGACTCATCGCCATGCGCCACCAGCAGTTACCTGCTTGTCCCTGGTTGGTAAGTTGCTCTCGGCGACGGGCAACAACGCGCGACGGGTGAGTCTGGAAGACTCGCTGCTTTGATTTCACCTTCGCTTCCCTCGGAAAAGGCTTAGTTAGGGCGAGGGCCTTGGGGCTGAGGCTACCGACAGAGGGCCGGAGCATAGAAGCGATGCACGGGCAACACACGGAGACAGAGGAGACACGGTGTTGTTGTTGTTGTGCTCTTCTGCGCAAAGCTGGCAGGGCATCCTGCTGGCCACCCTGGGTCAATGGGCAGGCATGCTGGCTGGGAGCCTGCAGCTGCGGCGCAGCATAGCGCAGGATCTGGTCTCGTCATTCCAAGGTCTGCATCGGAATGGTGCTCGTGACCTTTCTGCGGCCGGGGGCTTCGGCAATACGCGGCTTCGTCATGTAGCGTCCCCACTTCACCTAAGGCATCGGATGGCCTACCGCGAGCGCCCTTGGGGTTGGCTGATAGGACTGAAAGCGTCATGATAGCAGGTCCATGTGTTCGGGCATGCAAGTGAAGTTTGTCAAAGACAAAGCCTTGTGCTTCGTAGTGCACGGCTCAAGCGCGGAAGCTAGCTGCTCGAGGGTATATAGCGGACAAGTTGGTTGAGGCACTGGACAAGCAGCCATCGTTGGCTGCGTTTTCAACAGGCCTTTGCTGAGGGGCGTTCTCCGACTTTGCTCTTCAAACACCCTTGTGCATCTCGACCGTGCTTTCTTGCAGCTTCTTGGCGATGTCTGCGACAGTCACTTATCCGTGCATCTTGCGCAGCGTGACAGCGCCTGCTTTGAAGCAAACGGAGCCAGCGTGCACGAAACCTGAGTTGGCACACCAGGCCAGCACAGGTGTCGAGGCAGCATCGCATGACGAAGCTGCCAAGGGGTGGCAGATCAACACCCCTTCGACGATTTGCCCGACACCTCGCACACCGGCATCCCCACCGCCTTTGGCATTGCCAGCCTCAGCCGTGGACATCCCAGCGTCAAGTTTGACTTCTGAGGATGTGCGGCCATTCTGGATGGAAATGGCAGAGGGCGATGAAGGTGTCGCTCCTTTTGATGAGCCCTTGACAGGGAGGCTTGGGCATGCGCCGTCATGTTCCTGAGCTGGCAGGGATATTGTCCTGTCCTGGCGCATTGCATGACTTGCTCAACAAAAACTTTTCTGTCAGTACATGGCCATTCCATCCACTCAGGTATTGACTCCGGGACCGAGAAGGCTTTCAGTAGCCTTGGTCTTCCCGATTGGGTCTTCGACAGCTGCCCTCAGCAAAGGGACGACTTCAGTCCATCTCCAAGGTCCATTCGTCCCTTGGCCTTGCAAATCTTCATTGCTTCAAAGTGCCCGAGTAGAAGCTGTTCTTCTCCTTGTGCTGAAGGGTTTGATGGTGTCTCGTGGGTCAGGTGACTCCTCCGTGGCCAGCTCGCCAAGTTCACCAGCACTCAGCTGCTTCGAAACGCCTCCTCCGCCTTCGATGAGGCCCAGGTCGCCGCAACCCAAGGCTCAGGCGGCTCAGGCGGCTCAGGCTCAGGCTCCTGCCCACGGCCGCGGCCGCATGTCCTGGGCTGATTTGGCAGAGGAGGCTCAAGGGCACAGGGAGGGAAACCCGGCAAGTGTTGGATGACTTCTCCAGCATGCGATTGACTCCAGGAAGAGGAGGAGGCTCTGCACATGCCTGCAGCCGGCAGACAACCAGCCCGGGCCCGGGTAAGCTGGGCAGACTTGGAGGAGGACACTGTAGAGGTGTCGTGGCAGTGGAGATAAATTATGTCCACTGCCACGACACCTCCAAAGGCCCAACGGCTTGCCTTTGGGATGTAATAGGTCGTGAAGGATGAAGCGGGACACGTAGCGCAGGCCGTAAGCCTTAGAAAGGGAGATATGGACCAGATTGCTTTCCAAATCCGCTGATGTGCGCTGCCCCGCTTCGTCTAGGACGTCCCCACAAAATCTGAAGCAGCAAGCAACTGTGTAGCTTGCGAGTTGAGTATGTCTCACCAGCACGCTTCCAGGGTGTAGCCGCAGCCTGAAGCAAATCTAGTATCGATCGCCGATTCACGAGCATGGAGGTGTTTGACGAGTAAGTTGGTCTTTTGCATCAGGAGATGTCTTGCTTACGACTTAGGACGGCACGAGCCGAGTTTCTAGTGAGTTCATGTTTCAGTTCGGACACTTCGCCTAGCCTTGGCCATTTCCGAGCTTGCTGAAGCCTGTGTGCAGTGCCAGTACAGGTTTTTGTTGCAGCTGGCCTGTTCTGGTATGCGACAGCTACATAACCTTGCTCATGTGCTTCTACTCCTCCGAGCGCAGTGATCCTTGCTCTTCCCAAACGTGGTTGCATTGTGAACCGAGCACATGCAAGGAAGATGCTGGTTGCATATCAGAGCATTCACGGTGTTCGTGAAGAGGTTCATCATTTTAAGAGGCAGGTACACTCTGGGAAGCCCTGCATCCTGAAGGTACAGCATGGACGTTCAGTCAGCCCGCTGCTTCCCGGCTTCTGCCCGGTTGCTCACACAGGGTTGCGAGCGTGCTGCTGTGAGTAGTGGGCTTGTTGCTTACCAGTCTATTGACTTCAATGTACAGAACTTGTGAGGTGATGTGAGATGTGAGTTTCTCCCGAGAGCTCTGCTTCCGGACCTGTTCCTCCAGTCTTTCCGATAAGGTTCCGGAGCGGCGATCGGGCCTTCACTGGCTAGAGCCCTTTGTATGGGCCGAGGGTGTGTTGTGGCATTTCTGGCACGGCAGAGCTGTTGCACACTTCTTGAGTGCAGCTTTGCTGGGCAGTCTGTTGCACCAATGGCACCGGCGAGAGGAGCCGGCTAGAGCAATTCGCGAGTGCCTGTGACGACATGTGGGATTTCATGCTGAGTCTGCCGTTATGGGCCCGGTGGCCTGGGAAAGCACCACTATGCCGGACTAAGCCGTGAAATAAGCCTTCCGCAGTGTTATAGTATCTTTCAGCCTTGGCGCGGCGGCATTCAGCGCTTCAGTTGTCACTCGCCAGATTCCGACATCTCGATACGCAGCTCGGTTTCTCCAGTCCTTTGCCGGAGTGCTAAGAGTTACAACGTTGCCACAAAGCGACAGAAGGACCTTGGAGTCAGGGGTGTTGCTGTGCAGAAAACCCAGCTATCTTCTGCTCCTGGGCCAATCATTTTTGTACAGCCTCCTGTATAGAGCCCAAAGACCAGCCGGTGAAGGAGTGAGTGAGAGAGGGAGCGAAGTGCCTTGCATTGGCATGTCTGTTAGCCGCTGTGAGCCACCTGACGGCAGCTAGCGATCTTTACGCATCTCGCGCAGGACTGTTGCTGGGGTTTACACACGGCGTCGTGGCAACAGTGCTGAATGCCGGGCTGGGAGCCTGCGCCGACAAAGCCATGAGGAAGTGAGCCTCCAGCAGAGTGTCGAAGGTTGGGCCGGAGATGGGGAGTCATGACGTTTATGTTCGCTCTCGCTCACCAGCCGTTTCCCCAATGATTGAAGTTGAGGGCAGTTTGGCATGCACACCGCAAGCAGGTGTTTTCAGTGCAGCTTGCAACGATTGCAAGCACAAGAGCAAGTCCTTCCTCAGCTGTGCTTGAGGCTGGGCTTGAGCCGACACAATCCGCGAGGTTGTGGCCCCAGAGCCCGCCGATTTATGGTTTGCCATCAGAAAGAAGCAAGTAGGCTTCAACTTGGCTCGCTTCACGGCTGTACTCCTAAACGGCGTGCTGGTGATCGTCGCCAGCGGCTTGGCAAGCCCGCTTCAACTCGTTTGTGATGCCCTTGACTGTTTTCCATGGCATTTGTTCTTTGCGAGGTTGGTGTCGTCGTTCTGTCCATCGTCTTTCTTGCTACTTGCAAAGGGCCGAACCTGAACGGACTGCTTTCGGACTGGCCCCCGATGCCAGGCGACTCAAAACGCTGACAGCAACTGGTCTGCGTTTTGCACGGAAGGGGATGCCACCTGCAAGTACTACGAGGCGCACGAAATCGCAAACGTCGAATCACTTATCGGTGTCGGGCCATCGAGCTGACAGGTGCCACTCTATGCTTCCAACATGTCGCTGCCGCTTGAATGCGCCCGACACTTCGGATATGGTAAAGATGGGCGCGCCACCTAGATTTGCTCACGAAAGGCAGTGTGCAGCTACGGCAGCTACGTGCACTGCAGACAGGCAACATTTGTTGAGTGTCAGCGACTTCGCCTTGTTCTCGGCCTTGGCCTACGAGTCTGAGGCCTCACTTCCGCATCCGAAGGCTTGAGCGGGCCTGCAAGTCTGTGCGTACAGTGCGAGGATGGGCTGCGCAAAGGCCTGCAACGCTGCCGTCCCAGTCGCAGCACTGTCCGTTGGATCCGCCTTCTCTTGACATACTTTACTATACAGTAATACAGTGTGTGTCACCCTCTGAGGCTATTTTCCTGGGTGGTCCACGATAACCTCGCGCCGTGCAGGCTCTACCGACAAAGCGCAGTGAGCATTCATCTGTCTTCGTCCGTCTTTTTTGTTGTGTTTTGGTGAGGTCTCAATGCGACAGCTTTCGAGAGAGGAACCTCTGACTGGACCGGGTGCAGTCCAGGGTAGCACGGATGCTGCAGATTAAGATCTTCTTATGCAAAACGACACGTCTTGGAATTCAGCCGTTTCTGATTCGAGCTGCATCCGCTCGTGGGCAGCTTGCAAGGCAGGGAGAGCGGCAGATTCGAAGGCACTTTCTACCATTGTTGGTTTGGTCCTTTGGGGTGGTTCGAGAGCATTCCCATGTGCTGATACCGCGAACCTCCGGGCACCTTCAGTCCAAGAGAGTTAGAATTATCTTACAATTTGCTTCCCGCCGAGCCCACGCCAAAATCGGGGTGATTACGCTCAAACGTACACATCAATATCCCTTCAATTCGAAACTCGCAAAACAAAAGCTGAACATCGATCGTGGCTTTGTTCAAACAACGCAAAATCGCGATGGCTCCGGATCGCTTCACATGTGTGTTTGGCTGTCCACTCTCTTTCTCCTGCTTTCGGGTTTCGGGGCGGACGCACAACCGCGTGGAGCTTCAAAAGTGCACGATGACATTTCGAGCCTTGGAGCCTGAAGAGCCCTACATCATCTACATCGAAGCTCTTCACAGGCCTTCGAGGCAGCTTCGCATCACTGCAAAGATCATCAAGGCATCATGTCATGCGCATTTGCTTCAGGTCATGGATGCCAGTCCCTGCGTCCACCCTGACAGTGCATGCGATGCGTTCGATGCGCGAGAGCTCAGCGACATCCAGGGCCGCCATGGCAGCTGCATTTGCAACGGCTGCCACGGCCACCGCCTCCCCGCGAACTCCTGTTCCTTTGACTGGATTCAGGGCGTGATTCGAAGTGGGTATCCAAACTTAAACACCCGTACCTTGATGGTCATGTCCGCATCGCCACGAGCTTCGCATTAGAGTTAGGAGCTTTATGCAATTGCTCTTGGCCTTCACGCGGTCTTGCTGAGAGGTTGGCACTGTCTTCTTCAAAGGAGTGCCGCAGCCAAGCCCTTACAGCTGCACTCAAACGCAAGAGGCGAGGTTGGAGCAGCGGTTGGACTACAGACGTCCTGGCACATTGTGGGACAGAGCGAGTGGAAAGCATTGTGGACTTCCTGCGGGTGGCCCATGTGCAGAGGATCCCGATCCATGCGTTCCACTGCATTAGCGCAATGAGCTTGTGCTCCCAAGCCAGCTTCTGGCGCGACGCGCTTGAGATCTTCTGTCTCTTCTCGAAAGTTTCTAGCCTTCATCCCTTGGCCGCGAACTCCCAGCTTGCTGCCCTTGCAGAGGGTAGTCTCTGGCAGCAAGCTTTGCTTACCCTGCAGGCCAGGCCACGGCAAGGCGATCACGGCAATGCTTAGGTTCAGCCAGTTTTCGACACCCTTTCGTCAGGAGATGCAGGATGCAAGCCTTCGGGCCACTACAGTCACTTTCAGTTCGGCAATCAACGCCTGTGCAAAAGCGGCAGCTTGGCAAAGAGCCCTGCATCTGGGCATTGACATGGCGAGACAGAACGTGTCGAGGCTCCCAAGAGATTCTGTGTGTGCCCTGTTAGTTTCCTGGTATTTTGAGCTTGGTTCCGTGGCGAGCTGGCAGGAATACCATTGCCTACAATGCCATGATGACCAGCTGTGCAATGAGCTCCCAGCCTGAAGGAGTCCTGATGTGATGACTGAGGACAGCTTCTGAGCTGCGAGGTACACAGTGGGCAGAGGCGTTGTCTCTATTTGCGGAGATGATTTCTGCCGGCATTGCGACGCTGAGATGGCTGTTCAGCGACAGTACTTCGATGACGTTTTGGGTTGTCTCCAGCTTAACATGTGTCAAGTATGCATTAACACCCTTGGTGGCCAAGGAGGACAAGCATTTCATACAATGCAGCTATTACGGCATGTGAAAGAGCAGCTGATTGGAAGGTGGCGGTCGCTTGTTCTTGCGCAGTCTTGGAAGCGTGGTGCTTGAATCGACACCAGTCCCGGGTCTCACTGACTCAGGCCGCGCTTCACCTGTTCGGCCTTTGCCTTCGAAGTGGTGGAGCAGATGTGATCAGTTGCAGCGCGGCGATTAGTGCCTGCGAGAAGGCCGCCCAATGGCGCCAGGCAGGTCCTCCTCGGGTCTCTCTTTTGACTGGTCACTGGCAGCCTCGGCCAGGCCCTTTGCTTGCTTGAGATCTGGCGGCTGCAGCGCCAGCGAGCATCTCATGCTGTCAACCTTCCTGACAGCTTCAAGCTGGGACCAACAAAAATTGTGCGCGAAAGCCGTTGTGGTCCCCATCCATGGTTGCCCTGCCGCACACGTCTGCCGCTCGCAGGACCACCTACTTCGAGTTTTGGGATCCTGAGCAGGGGGCCTCCTGCTGGCATGGGAATGGGCACAAGTTTCTTGTGCCCAGGAACTCGACGATTGTTTTCGCCATTCGGGGAACCAACTCCATGCTCGATGTTCTGGTGGGGACCCATAATAAAAACACATCTTTGCAGCAAGCGGGGATGTCTCTGTGCACAGGATGACTTGAACATTTGGGGTCCTGCTGCGATCATGCAAGCCTTCAGCTTGGCCGGCCGAAGCCTCGGAAGCCTCGGAAGCCTCGGTCCGCTGCTGGCGATGCAGCCATTTGCACGTGCCACTAAGATCATGTCTCGAATCTTGAGTAGAACACGCGCAAGGAGAGTGGAGCACTTTTGACGAACAAAGGCTATAGCCTAGAGGATTAAACCTTGAGCGTCCTTTGCCCAGTCGCCCATGTCCCAAGCTGCGGAAGTTCCCTGCATAGCTTTGGATTCGCTCCCCTCGGAAGGGCTCCCGGCTGTGCGAAGCCGAGCCTGCACGATACAGCAGCAATGTTCGCACGCTGCAGACTGTTTGATGTCGGGAAACCTGTGTGTGCCTACCCCAGGTGTCTGAGAGCGTGTGCCGCAGCCTAGATGCGGCTTTTGGTCTGGATGGTCTTGGTCTTCTTTGTGTCACCGGTGATCAGGCGAGGAGAACCGACTTAAGTGCTGAGTGAATTTGCCCTTGAACTCGCACCACTGAGCCTTGAATGGAGCATGCGAGCTTTAGGCAAACAATCGAAAATCCTGAGCAGCTTCTTTTGAGTGGTGCTTGCGGCAAGAACGGTCGCGACAAGCCGGGACAGGCTTGAAGTTTTCTCCATTCCTGCATGGAGACATGCCTTGTTCTTTTTAGCCGTGAGGAAGGATTCTGTGTGTTTTTTTCTTGTCCCAACGGCAGTACTCCGGGGTTGCGTCTCTCAGAAAGGGGTTTTGTCACAAATCACAGCTTTCAGATTTTAGACCGCGAGCTGGAAATCACGGACATGAAGGACATGAGGGCGAAACGACGGAAATAAAGGTGAACATGACGGAAATGAAGGCGGAAATGACAGCGCAGATGCCCGACATGTATACATTATGGAGCCGAAGCACATCCGAAAGAATCGAGACGATCGAAAATGAAAATAAAGCTTTCCCTATCAGCCACAAGTCGAGGGCCATCGCATCGGATGTAATTACAGGTAGCAAGCGGAGCCAGCTTCAGGCGTTGATGCGAGGTGTGGCATTGCCATGTCTTCAGTAACACCGATGTTAAAACGCCTCTTGCCCTGCCTGGCTCCAAGCATGGCGGTGAGCTGGTGCCGAAATTTCGATACTGTGTCCTCACGTCAGCTCGCAAGAGAATCTCTGTTGAACTGAATTTCGTGCATTCCCACCATGGTCTTCATGCTGCTATATGCCGCTTGTGACAATGATGACTCTCCGATTGCCGATACCACACTTACATTGTATCTGCAGTATATTTTAAGTTCTAGCAACCGGGCTATCCACATAGCCTGCATAGTATTCAAATACTGTATGCTGCAACACAACTAGCAAGTTTGTTGTGGAAATCATGTAAATGTACAGCTTATTAGCTCCAGCCAGCATGGCCTAGCGAGGTTGCTCATCACGTCTTTGGCACTTGCAGAAGCCTTTCATCTCTGCCACTCACGTACTGAACAAAGGATCCTAGGAGTTGAGGAATGCCGGAGAACACTGCAATTCAACCACAGGCACATGCAGAGTTGACATGTCGGTGTCAGAGCGAAGCTGGAGGACTTCCAGGCCAAAGTCCGTCAAATGCGCGACGAGCTGCTTCCGCTGGCCACACGCTTGGGGAGGCTGTCTGAGGAAGCAAAGGAGCAGCTGATCGGCAGACTGGTGTAGCATGTGATCAGCTTCGGAGCAGCATGGCCTGGCAGCTATGCCATGGGGGCATCTCATGGCATCTCCATTGCATTCGTCCTGGCTCCTTTCGAGATAATGATTTCCATGGTGATTTTTTCAGGATTCAATCCGCGAACGTGGGACGCTGAATGTGAACAACTACTCACGAGGCCTCTTCGAACGCAGTTTCGTTTAAATGATCTCGGTATTGCGGCACATGGCAGGCATTGATGGGAATCGAACGGGTTTCTACTTCCACCCCGCCTTGGACAATCCAGCAGATTGCCTGCCGCCAGATGTGCAAGCCGAGCCGACTTTCTACACACGAAACCTATGGCCCGACACGGACAGAAACTGCGCCTCACGGTGCCACTTCCCTCTGCCCCCATCGTTTGCTGGGCACCACTCGCAGGACCTGCCGGAGCTGCGGCACCAGGCACGCGCTGCGGCCCCGTGGCTGGTGTCGGTGGCCCGGCGCTTGGCGGCAGCTGTGGACGAGCGCTGCACCAAGGCAGGGCATCACAGAGCGAAGCTTCAGGTCATCAGTGTGTCCCTTCGCGTGAACATGTCGCTGCCCCTGTGTAGCTTCGGCACTGCATCTAGCTGAGAATTGAACGTATTTTCGCTGCTTTTTGCCCGTGCTTCAGGCAGTTGCAGGCTACCAGCCCGGTACTTTGACGCGCCTCATTGGCCCTGCGCAAAACTGCAACCATAAGTGTCGGCTGATATGCTATCATGACACTTAGCTTGAAACCGATACTTGTGTCATAGAATGCAGAAGTTGTGGCCGGTGGGACCGATCGGACTGAGGACTTTGAGAATGCCGAACAGCGTGCGGCTTCCAAGGGCATGTGGGCACCTCCGCACAAGGACTCTCCAAAATGCTATCTACCGTTTTGCGCAGGCGTGGTTGCTCTCTGTGCAGTCGCGAGGACACGGGTCTTCTCACAGTCTTGGTGCCTGGCATCTTTCTAGATCAGTCTGGTGAGAGACTGCAGCAGTCTCCGGATCCAGAAGTTGGTTTATATGTGCGGGACAGGACCGACTTTTCGCCAGGGGTGTGCCATTGAAAAAGCCCGGGCTCGACACGCATGGACTGTGGACGCGACATCGGCAGAAACCCTGTCTGGGAGGAAGGGTCGCATCATGCAGATCTGCATGCCCGCCGGAGTTGGTGAAGGTCTTTTCTTTCAGGTGGGCGAAGCACTCCAAGTGGTGTCTGGCGGGCATTACCATGCCACGGAGCATCCTCGCTTGAGCAGACTTCAACGCACAGCAGGTGCCATGTGACATTCTTAATACCTCATACATAAGATCAGAGATGAGATGAGACAAGGCACTGTGTCCGCGGGCCAGCGCAGGCCAGCAGAGGCTCGATGCTGGCGAGCTTGATTTAAGGGGGCGCTTTGATTCCCCCCTATGCCCCGCTTCTTTAGATCTCATCCGTGACACTCCTTGAAGAAGTGCCGCTCGATCTGACCCGGCGCTTTGCCCTAAGCGGTGGCAGGTAGCTTGAGCCGCATACTGAAATAGGGCGGCGCCACGGCCGTGCAATTCGAAGTGCAACGTCTGCAAGTCGGAGAGTGTCCACTCTTCGGAGTCCAGCTAGAATAGTGTCTTAGGATGCATTCCAGAGAGTTCCTTGCCCTAGCTTTCGTGGTCCCCTTCTCGAATTTGCATGCCTTTTCCTGCCGGATGTAGCTTGCACAGGTTATGAACGTGCCTCCTTGGCGATTTTTCTGCAACCACATGCGCATGAGGCCAGGCTGATCGGGAAGGCTGATCGGGACCGAAGAATGCGTTGATGCAAAGCCAGACCGCTCAGGAATTGCCAATACCAGAAGGCAGCTCTATGCAGCAGGCCTCATCCGAACCGAATGTAGGCTGACTCACGGGACTAGAGGAGGGGACAGAGACTGCAAGGTAGGGTTTGAGCAGGTCACAAAGAACTTAAGGCTGCGAGGCGAATCTCCCTCATTATGCTAAAACTTTCGTGCCAGTGCCGGCATGAGGTTGCAGATCGTGCATATGATGGACTCTTCAGGACGGGTCTGACAACACTCCGTTTCCGTATTGTTGCAAAGTTTGCTGTTGGAGCAGCTCACAGGATGTTCTTGCTGTACCAGCCAAGTGACGCGAAAGGAATCAATTTCCTGCGTTTCTGTCAGCGTGAGGGCTTTTGAGTAAAACGTGCGAGGCCGCAACAGACTTCAATCCTTGTCGTAGTCGTTGCCAAGAGAGCGCCCCTGTGGTATCAGCTCCGGTTTCTCCGAGGTCCTTCTCTCTCCAGTGCGGTGGCCGAGGTTCTACAACAAAGTACTGCAGCTGCATGGTGCTTGCTTTTTTGTACAGTCCGTGGCGCTGCTGTCCACGGTAATGTATGGCGAAAGCATGCAGAAGCAGTGGCGGATCTCAGTTTTTCCACCACTGAGATCGAGTGAGTAGCTGCTGCAGCTACCCAGGTACTTCTCCGACTTGCTGGCACACGTTCGGAGTCGCACGACTCAGCTGCCAGACAGGCCCAGAAAAAGCTGGCATGTGCTCTGATGTGCAGGGTTTGCAGTGATTTGGGTCGCGGTGTTGTGAACACAGGAGGTTCTACATCACAGGCCACTCCTTGGGTGGAGGTTTAGCCAAGCTCGTGGCGGCCAAGACCCACATGCAGGCTTGGCTGCGATGCGCAATGTGCCGTTTTGCTCTCCATCTGCCCATCTGGGAGGCCGTGACCTTCATGGCTCCAGGTCTTGGCACCACAAGCTACGTAGTGTACAGGGAGCACATGCTAGAGGAGAGCACGCGGGAGGGTTTAGGACCCCGGCCCGGAGGCCCGGCAGCCGCTTCCTCTCAGGAGCTTCGACATATCTCGCTAACAATCATGCCCGAGAACGACGTGGTGTCAAGGGCGCCGGCGCCGGAAGCGTAGACTATTTTGCTGGCAGATCATGTTGCAAACCCTTGCAGGTGGACACACAGACCGGCATCACCATCAAGACTGACTGCGATGGAAACCCATTGCATTGCCGTCAAGCCGAATTGTGAAACCAGAGAACACCAAGCCGAGCAGGCTCTGGAGACTCTGCAACTGTTTGTGCCGAAGGTCACCAGCTATATTCCACAATCTGCACTCTGCTGCAAACGTGTGGGTTCCGAGCTCAAGCACCAAAGCTCCGCTCAAGACGGTTGGGAAACGCATGGATGGTCTGCGCAGCGTGTGCGTGTGCCTGCGTGTGTGTTCAGGTCTGGCAGAGCGGGGGAGGCTGCTTTGGCGCTTCCCTGCGGTGCGTCAGTCTCCCGGAGTCTGAAGGCTCTGGGCCAGAGCCTTCGCGCAGACGCAGCTGAGGTGTGAGAACATGCCGTGTCCATCGGCACACCTTCGACTTCCCCGCGAGGCGAGGGGACTCTCCGCAATTGCCAGCGCAATTGAGAAAATGCTTGAGTCGGCTGTTTCGGGCTCGAGCTAAACTCGGCGGCAAGTGCTCGCACCTCACTCCGACCTCGCTCCAGAGCACGCCGCTCGAGCTTCGAGTGTCCTGTCGGATGCCTTTTGTTGTCTGTGATCTGCATGCGGCATTCGCCTGGCCTTCCCTGTGAAGCGCAATTTTCATCTGTCAACGTTCCCACAGCTTAGAGATGCTCTGCTAAGATCGCCGGTGTTGCGGGATTCAGGAGTGCGAGGACGAGTCAGCTGCGAGCCAGCTAGGAACAGCTGCGGCTTGGGCTGACTGCCTTTGCTTCACCTGCGCCTTTAATGTCAGTTTACATCTTAGCACTACTGATCAAAGTCTTCTGACCGCAGTGTCCCGGAAGAAGGCACATGAGAGCTCGGTACTGCAACACCAGTCAGCTTGCTGCCTGGGCAGCCAGAGGGTGCAGCAGGTGCAGCTGAAGACAAGATCGTTTGCGTGCTTCGGAGTCGAAGATGTGGCGGCAAGTGGTCACAGAGCTCCAGGAGGGTCCATCGTCTGCTTCAGGGCGTTTTATGCGCCTCCTACAGGTCCCCTCCCTGTCACATAATCCTCTTTGGTTTGGGGTTTTGTGTGCCGTCCTGCAATGTTGGATTTTCTGTCCTGAGTTGCCATGTGAAGGTTGTCAGACTTCGCTGCCAAGGTGTCCTTGCAAGAGCACGTATGCTTCGTTTGAGTCTCCATGCTGTGATTTAGCTGTTTCTCTCAGATGCGTTGCTAAGTTGCAGCATATCCACCGCACATCTTCCTGCATGGATAGGGAACAGATTGCAAGTTTACTCAAAGCTTTGATGGCAGCAGCACAATGCACTGTATGTTTCAGTTCCGAACAAGGAGAGACTCGTCAAGACGAGGTATCTTCCGGCAGCAGTATTTTCAGACACCTTCGAAGACGGAAACAGTTGCAACAAACATAGGTTGCCAAATATGGAGAATCTGCCTGCTGCGATTCGACAGATGGCTGATGGAGCTCCAGCCTCAAAGCGACAGAAAACGGAGTCGGCTGGTGAAGCAGGCGCCTTTGGAACCTCTTTTGGGGGTGCAGGTTCCAGTTTTTCGGCAGGACCCATGGCATCGATATCTCAAGCGGATGCCATGGCAACACTATTGGCCATGACCAACGGTGGTGTTGGTGGGATGCCTGGCATGGCCATGGCCCCCACATTTCCCATGTCCCCCATGGCGCACGCGCACGTGGCGGGTGTGGCTTCCTCTATGCCGTCCGCACCATCGATGGCCGCAGCTCCGAGACCTGTCCAGCGGTCGGCACGGGTCGCAGCTGGGCCCGTGCCCGGTGTCATCGCCAAGCCGGCTGTGCGTGCAGCGGTCCCAGCAGACCCTCGAAGCCCCACAGAGATCAAAGAGGAGCTGCTCCGGCAAGGGATCGACGTGAAGGGCTTAACGTCTACACGAGAGATACAGAACAAGCTACATGAGACGGAAGCAAATGTCAAGCGAGCAGAGGCTACTAAGCGTCTCGATCGGCACCCTGACCAGAAGCTCCTATCTTGCTTTACCGAAGGCCTGGCACCGGGGCAGGATGCGATGCTGAAGATGCTTGAAAGCGGCTCAGATCCCAACACGATGTCAGAAGGAAGTGGGAGTGGCTTCGCAGTCGGGATGACTCCTTTGCTTGCAGCTGCCAGTTGGGGGAAGGTGGACGAGGTGCGGCTGCTCATTGCAGCAGGAGCGGACCTCAGGGTCCGGACGCCCAACATGAGCCAGACGGCGATGCACCTCGTGGCCGGCGGCAACATCGAGTCCTGGGGTGTCGAGAAGACCATGGGTCTCCTTCGCCTTCTGGTCCACAAGGTGCTCACATGTCGACATGCCGTGGCTAAAGGGCGAAAACCGTAGGCCTACACTGCACTGAGAATCGGCGTAACCACGAAAATCCGCGTTGCTCAGCAGCTATCATTGAGTTCCTAGGATGGGAAGGATTCTTGCCATAGGCAGTTGCAGACCTTCGGCACCTTGCAGGCTCCTGAACTGCTTGCGGAGAAGAACGCCTTGGGCAAGACTCCGCTGGATTGTGCAAAATACGAGAAGAAGCGCCAGCAAGCTGCCTACCTGGCGAGCCTTCCGCGTTGATGCAGCAAAGCTTGCGCCAGCTGGAGCAGCCATTGCCGGACGTTCCTCCTTCATATCGGAGCTCTTGCCTGGGTAGCAAAAAGGGATTGGCAGTTGCGACCCCCCTCGTGAGTCGTGCCTCAGTCTTCTGAAAAACTAGATATCCTCGAGCCATATATCAGGAGGTGCAGCCTAGGTAAACCTCATGTATGGAACAGTCCGGTAACGAAGTTTACTCCAGCTTGTTGTTGCCTGCGTGCCCTGCACGTACAGAGCTCTGGGAAGTTTCGCTAGCAAGCTTGGTTGACCTTGCTGGACAGACTGAACTTTTGCAAAGGGGCTCACAGGCAGCGAGCTGTGGCGTCGGGTTCAGGGCCTAGAGGTTGGCCCAGCTCTCCAGCGGCATGCTTCGACAGTCGTGATAATGAAACTCCTCGTCAACACAGAAGTTGGCTCTTTTGCACAAACACGGCATGAGGGGATTGTGAAGAAGATGTGGCTCGAAGAACTGTAGCCCGTAAGACCGGTCTTGCAATGAGGGCAAGGGCTGGCACCCGCTGCTCCAGGAGCGGTCAGAGGAAGGTTCCAACATTCCAGCAAGCCTCTCGCAGAATCTCACAGCTAAACAGAGGCTGCAAAAGATCAGGGTATGCGGGGGGACCCCACTCAGGTGGCATCTAGCCTCTAGCATGCATGTAGCTATCGCTGATCATATGTGACAGTGTGATCATGTGTGACCTGTAAAGGCCCCTTGACTTGAAATCACGATGTTTGTAGTAAATGTTCTAGAACAAAAAGGTCGTAACATCCATGTTCATACGCTTTCTAGCGAATCTGGGTCTAGACGCTGGGCGCAAGCGAAGGAGATGAGACGCCTAAGTGGACCCCGTCGAACAGTCCCTACTGGCTTGAAATAGCTCCTTCATTCAGTCCAGAACTCGACCTTGCTTGCGTTGCAAGCAGCTTTTTGTGTGCGGAGTAAGGCGGAGTCACAGAGGTTCACGGAACTTGCACATCTTGCGACCTTCTGCCTACTGCCGTGTGACGTGTGCCACGGACAATGACAACGACGAGCTGGTCTGGCGGGATGTTTCATACAATGCGTTGAGCACGGGCAAGTGGCATGACCTGCAACTTGAATCAAGCACCAAAGATCTTTGACAGTTTTCTCCATCGATCGCCGTGAACTTTCGTGAAGCGCAGTACATTTTTGCGGTCAGGAATCATCGTAGCATTTTGCATTTCACGGATGTCGAAGAAGAGGGAGCACAGCACTTCGGACTCTATCGTTTGAGGACCCGGCAGAATCTGTTGGCTGTCTGTGATGCCAACCTGGCCGGAAGGTTGCAAGCAAGAGCTTTCGGGAAAAGGCGTGCTTAGTGAAACTGTGTTCCATGCAGCCTCACATCTAACTCCACATTCCTGCGGTCCTACGATCTATGATGTCCGACGCCTTGTCAGGTGTCCTGAGAGCCGCCGCAGGGAAAGTCCTTGTTGCCCCTCCGAAAACCAAGCCCGTACGTTGCCCATGCAACCAGAGCCAGACGTGCAGCCTCCTGGGTCTGGATGGGTTCTTTGCCCACATGTCTTTGAGGGCAACGGTTGTTTCCGAGGGAACTGCATATGACAGTATGTCCTTTTGGCCCGTGCAGCTGGAAGCAGGAGCGAGGGAACGTGTCAAGTGTCATCCCTGCAGCGGCTCCACTGCATGTGCTCCACGACTCCGCGACATCCAGACATCGAGCATCCGCAGCATTCGCACAAGGTGCGTAGAATCGCCATCCACCTGTTTCCAAAGCAATGAAAGCTTCGCATGTTGCAGCTGGGGTCCCTTGCCTTGCTTTCGGCTTTTTTCAATCTTTCGTGTTGAGACCACTTTGCAACTGAGGCACATGGCTGATTTTTGCCCCATATGTCATCCGATGACTGCAAGGCCTGTTATGGACTCGCACGTGGTTGTGTGCACCCTCTGTACCCTACGCTCGCGATTCGCATTTTGATTGCTCTTTATGGAGCTCCGGGTTTCCACTTGTTGCAGTCGCTCCTGTGCCAGAATGCCCGCATGTCGAAGGATGTCTTGAGACTCGTGTCATCCAGGGCTTGATTGCATGGCCCAACCCCTGACCCATAGGATTGAATGCAGAGCACAAGTCATAAACATCACTAGGCGAACACTGCATGTCGAAACCGGGACATGCAGGGATTGGCTCGGTTCTGCGATGTTCATGACGACCAGTTTTGCACCACCTGGTGTCCATTTGAAGGGGCCCTTTCGCTGCGGAATCCTCTCCAAAGTCCCCAAACATGGACATTCTCCGACATGCGGTTACTTCGACAGCTCTCCTTTGCCCTCACACATTCTGCCTTCGAAGCGAACGTCCCAGGAACATGCTAGGATCCTCAGAAGCAAGCAAATCGAGAAAACAGTCGAACCCGAAGCCTACCTGAGGCTCCCAACACGCACTCTGACAGTTTCAGGTCCACATTGTTTGTTTCGGGTCCGAGCATTTGCAATTTCGAGTTTGGGGTGTAGGGTTTGGCATCTGGAATGCCATGCCGCATCCTCCTTCTCTGAACCGAAATGGTGGGCTTGAAATGCGCCTTGCCCAAAGTTCTGAAGTTCGCTGCTGAAAGTCCCAAGTGGAAGATGCTCGAGATGCTGCTATTCTTTAAGCTTAAGCTTGCGAGCGGACCTGCAACAGGTGAGCCACTGCTTCTATCTATTGTAATCCCAACTCCATGTTTGCTTTGATGATAAGCTGCCGCGACACTTCCTGTTCTGTATCGGTTATCGGTCAACGAGATCTCATGCTGTAACCCTGTCATCTACAGCCCAGAGATGTAAAGAGCGGTTTTCATCTTTGACCTGCCGCGTCAGGAGTTTCACGTCTCATGCCTCAGCCTTGAGCGCGGCCGGACTGCGACCAGCGTTGAAAACGAGGTAGTGACAGGTAGTGAGCCGTGCGGTCGGGTGTTGGGAGCAGACATATCTGACAGTTTGTGTGCATCCTGTGTTGTCATTGAAACCCTGACCAGCCCACGCCAAGTTCGGCTTCGACAAGTGACATGTGCAGAAACAAATCGGCAATAATCAGGAGCCAAAAGGGCCAAGGCGCAACAAAATGGTCTTCGAGTCAGCACCTTCAGAGATCAGCCTGCGAGCTTTCCTGACCATCTCCACTCTCCTTGAGCCCGAGCCGTTGGGACCGTTAGGAATCTCGGATCACTCGAACTTGCTTCTCCATGGCGACCAGTGTGGATGCAGTGATGTGGCCATGTGGGGGCCTGGGTTCAACGTGTCTCGAGAGCTGCTGCTGGCGATCCGCCAGAGCAACCAGCAACGAGTGCATCATCTCGTGGAGGGCCTCGTGGGAGCCTTGCGGCAACAACGAGAGGCTCGGCTGCTCTGTCCAGGCGGCAATGCTTCGCTTCTCGTGACTTTGGAAGGCGAAAGCGGGCTGGTCAGCAGAGACTTTCGGCACATCCTTGTGGGATTTTGCTTGCGCAGTCCAGCGCTTGTCGCGGCTGCCGCTGGGTGAGCACGAAAGAGCCTTCTGGACGGAAGTGACGCATGCTTCTTGGAACGAATTTGGTTGATTGCTTCTGCTGCAGTGGAGCATTGTGCCGAACACATTCCCTGAGCTCTCAGGTGATACGACAAACTCAGGTTTCACTCCAGCCTCGTGACTTGAAGAAACTTATGGAATGGCAGGACAAGTAGGGTTGCTGTAGAAGCCTCCGCACAGCTGCCCAATGGTGAGCGCTTATTGAATAGGCTCGAGTGCTTTGCTGAGGGGAGCTCGCTCTCTTTTGCAATGCGTTGGCGTCATCGCCGACGGTCGAACCTGCACAGCTGCTCCTCAAGCGGGCAGTTGAGCTTCAAGCCGCCCCTCGGCAGCGACAGACGCAAGGCAAGTCTCCCGGTCCAGAGCCCTGAAGGAAATGAATGCCAAAGACCTCCAGATGGTGCTGCACGGTCTTTCTCACTGTGCTGCGACTGGAGAGGATCCAGGCTTTCCCGACCTGGCATCGAGAGAAAGCCTGGCAGCCACTGTCCTGAAGGCAGGGCCTGTTGAAGCTGCCGCCAAGACCAAGGCTTCCTCTGACAGGTTCGGTTGGACAAAGATCATCCGGTGCAAGCAGCGCAGCTTTTAGCTGCTTTCGTCAGGCAGGGCTTGTTGCTGGAGACTTGAAGCGAGCTGTTGAGAACCCCTGCCCGTCCGCTCTGCTCTACTTCGGAGTTGAGACTCAACGGTTTTGACAAGGGTGTGATCGACATTGAGGGTGACTTCATTAGCTGAAGCGGGAAGGGGCATCATGCTCGAGTATGGAATCTCGGAAAGCATCGAAACTCGGCTGAGAGGTTGCGCCACGACAATGACGCCGTGCTCTCCAAGCACCTCTTTGACCACGCAGTTGAAACACTTCCTGGATGGGATGTGCAGTCCTTGACTGTCCTCTGCACTGCCATTGCAGGAAGTCGTCGTGCAGCAAGAGCATCGATTGAACTGGCTGAAGGATCCGAGGAAGCTTGGGAGGCAATTGTCTCGAGATTGGTTGAACTCCTGCCAAAAGCCAAGCCATGGCAGCTTGCATCTCTGGCCCGTGCGCTCAAAAAGGTCGGTGCCTCACACAGTAGCGTGGAGCCGTTTTATGACGGGATGGAAGAGTTGCTGACTTCGACACACCGCTCGGACTCTCTTTCGCCGGCTGACTTGACCTTCGTCGTGAACGGTTTGGCCCAGCAGAGGTGCCTGCAGCTACGCAGGCCTGACGCTGAAACCACGAGCTTAAATGACACACAGCCTCTCACATCCTGGGTTTTTGAAGAGCAAGTTGGGCGCAAGCTACATGCCTTCAGCTCAGCAGAGCTTGCCGTGGTCCTGCATGCAGCGATGCGGCTGAGCGACTAGGAGTGGATTATCCGTTTCCTGCTTAGGCTGCTTAGGCTTTGTTCGCTAGCAGCTAGGATGTGCTGGCAGTGATGTGGCTGTCCAGCGAAACCAGCTGCCTCGGGGACAGGAACTGCAGAATCAAAACACTTGTTCACGGGTTCTGGAAGGGGTGGTGTGGGCTTCAGGCCCTCTCAAACAGACTTCAACACATTCGTGGATGCTCCTGTGCTGAACAAGGACGCGGTGGTGCTGACTTCTTCGACATGCTCTTGCCGAAGCTGTTGGAATCCAAGAACCTCACGGCCAAGCAGGCGCACAAACGCGTAGAGCGACTGTTCACTTCTGTCGCTTCGCTTGCCCTTCCCTTGCCCTTCGCTTGGCTCAGCTGGCGCACTCCTTCAGCGCTTCGGCAGCGGCCGGCCTTTATTTGTCGGACCTCACGCGGCCGATGCGGCTGTTTCTGGCCAACGATTTGACTAGATTCGGGCTTCGGTGGAAACTATCAATCGAGGGAGGTCGGAACCACACCCAAGTCTAGTTGAAGGTCAGAGGTGGGGAACACTCAGATTAGAGCGAGGAGTTGCGAGGGGTTTTGATCTAGAGTGTAAGTTTCACGGTTTTCGACACTGTGTCACCATCGTGAGAGCAGATCTTTGCCGATGATGACCTTCTTCGATACTCGCAAGATCTTATGAGATTTTCTGAGGTCTAATAGCTCTATGCTCCCACGATCTTCCGAGGCTGCGCCAGCTTCTTCCAACGTGTGGAATGCTGGGTCCTTCGCTAACTCCCTGGCAGCTGGCCTCAGAGCCTCACTCTGCCTCACTCTGTAGAGTCTCTCCGTTCGGTGCTGAGGCAGCTGGCCTATGTGGCACAAGCCTTGGATGTTCTTGCCGCACTGCGGCAGAGAGGTCTCCGAGGGCCATACCTTTGGCAGGACGATGCCCAGGCAAGATGCCTGCTCTTTGTACATCGCAACAGGCTTTAAGCTCAAAGCACGCGCATTCCCTGTGTCATGTTCGCAGGCCTCTGCAACAGTCGATGTTCTCTGTGCTCGCGCAAAGGAGGTGCCCTGCGCCTGGTTTGGGATAGCCCTCTGTAACTTCCCAGCCCACGCCCCAAGACCTCAACCGTTTTATCCATCTGGTATACCCTACACTTCCCAATAATATTTTGTAAAAGTCTTCTATTCCTGACATCCCCACCTCGCCCGATCCCACCAGAATAGCTTCCCTAAAATTCCTTGTTGAAACCTTTAGCCTAAGAAACCTGAAGAAGCTTACATAATTGATCTTTACCAATATCATTGTGAAGACAAATCCTAAGAACCTCATATCTTTACCCCTTCTTTACTACTTGGGTGTCTCTGTCTTTGGTGATTTCGTAATATTCTAAGGTGCTGGTTTGGGTTCTCTGATTTCTCCGTTGTTAAGTTTGTTAATGTAGGTGTTTCGTTTGTTTATGTATGTTGTGCCTTTGTTCGTAGGCAGTCGGTTAGAAAAACAATTTGAGAATATACGTGTGTATATTATTGATTGTATTGACAAGCTTAGTGTCTAAGTTTGTATATTGTTGGCCAGATCTTTCAGTGCTGTTTCTAATCTTTCAGACAGCTCTATATGTATATATATATATATGTGAATACACATACATACATTTTTAAAACTTTCATTTTGAAACAAAAAACTTTTCCTTGTTACTCGCCGCACAATTGCAATTCTTGCAATATGCCAGGCAGTTTTCCATCGTATGGCACATATCGTTATTTAGTCTTTGTGCTGTCAGGTTCGTATGACTGTTCCCTTTACTATTGTCAGGTGGAGCTCCATTCCGCATTCTGAGCAACAACCGCTTAATCTCTCCATAAGACAGTCCGCAGTCATAAAGTGCTTGTGTTTTACTTTCCTCTTTGCAGCGTGGTCTTTCTCTTTGTGTCCCTTCACGTTTCGACACACATAGCTATACACACATTTTGTATTTAACACATCGTCTTTTACATCACAGCTAGACTTGTAGAAATACACCTTATTTAGATCGGTGCTTCTGGTAATCGCTGTGTAGAGCCATTCTTTGGTAACTCGCCAGTGGTTATAATCAACATCGTTATGGCGTCGTCTATGCTACTACCTTGGACACTGTGGCAGGTATAGAAGGATGCGAAGATAAAATGCTTCCTCAAAATGTCTATTGGAAGCTCCTGTGGATTCAGTTCTACTCCGTTATATTAAACCACGGTGCGTGGATTTATGTTTTGGATGACATACCTAAAATTCACATTAAGGTTATGCGGCGTTGTTTTTAAATACTCTCGGCATATCATCGCTTCCCCTACCTCACACTCTTGCTGTTCTGTTTTCTGTTTTCCTAACCCCTCTCTCTACAGATGTCGTTTAACTATGCTGTTTTTTCAATCTTATCGTCTTCGTATATCTGAAGTATCGTTCGATCAACTCCTTAGGTTTCACATCGTTTTCGATTGAAGATGTCGTCGTATAAGTTCGATGATTTTCGTTGTCTTTCTTGGTCTTTGGTCTCTTACATTACTTGAGGTATGTGCTGTATTGAAATGTTTGATTTATGCATGTGTTCATGTAAGTCTCGTGTTCTTGTATGTTGGTTAGCTCGTTCACCGGCTTTAGTTGCTTACCGTCGCCAGTTCCTATGATTATCAGATCGGGATTCTTCTTCACAAACTCCCGTATTCTGATTAAAGCCCCTAACTCGTTGAAATAAATTTCATCAAAAACCACCGCATCATATCCTGTATAATCCATTGCTTCCATCTTTTCTTCGCCCATCGACTTGGGAACTTGTTAACTGTAACCGCCTCCTGCCGTAGTCTTGAACCAGTTGGTTAGTGGGGCACACCAACAAAGCCCTTTGCCCCATCTCCCTCCCCTCCCCAATGGTTGGTACCCCTACCCCCCCCCCCACCCCGGCGGTGCGGTGTGGTTCGGGATTTGGGTCTGCTTGGAGTCCCGCCCCCCCTGAGGTGTGCTGTGGTTCGGGGTTTGAATCTGCTCTCAGTCCCTCCGGCCCCCCTGTGATGTGGTATGGTTCGCGGTTCGGGTCGCCCTGGGTGTTTCGAAATCGTCCTCATCATCATCATCATCATCATTGCCATCGTCTTCCCCATCATCATCATCATCATCATCATCATCATGTTCCTTGCTTGGGTCAACTGCCACAGGAAGCGGGCCCGACAGGAATGCCTCGTGGTGAGAGTTGCATTTTCAATACCTTATGGCAGAGTCCTGGTTGGAAAGTGTCCATTGTCAGATGGACCGGGTGTGTTTGGGACGAGATCCTCGTGACAGTCGATGGCTTTGGAGCCGCCATGTGGGAGAAGTACGCACAGTCACAGGGATTCGGCCTTTTTGGACCCGGGCGTGCCGGGGGGGGGTGGGATACCATTGGGGGCGGGGGGGGAGGGGTTCGGCGAACCGAGAGCCGGGATCATATAATTATAACCCCCGCGGTCGAAGCAAAACGCTGCCTTCCCGATCCCAAGGCCGGCACCAGCTCTCCAGCTTGGTGGTTGAAGGCCCTCAGAGCTATCTCTAGGGGATCATACTTAAGGTTTCGGGTGTAGGATTTAGGCTTTAGGGGTTTAGGGTTTGGGCTTAGGGGATCATATTCAAGAGGCATGTGAGGGGTTCTGTAAGGGTTCTTTATAGAGTTTAGTAAACTTTTCTGCATCTTGCAGAGCGGACATAGAGTTGAGGGGCGTTCAGGTTTAGGAATTTAGGGTTTGGGTTTCTTACCAAGGCTGCGACAAAGAGTTTGGGGTGTTAGGTGGCCTAAGCCTAAACACTAAACCCTAAACCGCCTAAACCCTTCAGGCAGATTTGTCTTCCGGGCTTTTGGGTTTTTCTTCATTCCGGGATGTGGGTTTGCGGTATGGGGTTTAGGGCTTAGGGTTTAGAGCCGCGTTTTAGAGCTTAGGGTATCGGGGGGGGGGGCTTAGAGATTACGTCGGTTCAAGGACTTCTTACAAGCTGTGGATAGGGTCTTCGTAGCTGCCTATCGGATTTTGATAAGACTTGACTTGTATGCGTTCTTTAGCTGCAAGCTCAAATAAGCAATTGCGAACAGACAAAAACAACTACACTCAGATCTGCGACTGCCATGCCAAAACCCTCCTCTACCACGAACTTGGACATAGGATCCCAAAGGATGTACGTATCATCAGCGTAGGAGGGCAAGCCCGAAACCCTGTTGCAATCCCAGTCAAAATTCCACCAAAGCCTAACCATGCAACTTGCAACATCCCGAATCAAACCCAACATGGACCCTACGAAACCTAGCTTCTTTAGGGTTGCTTATTCTGATTTCTTTCGAACATTCCTTAATAATGTAGGTTTCGGGTTTAGGTAAGCCCCTAAACCCAAAATACTAACTTACTAACCTAAACCCTGCACCTTAGGCCATACACCCCAAATACAACCATAAAAATAGAAGTGAAGCACCTGAATACAAAAACCACTGCAACCCAGAAGCCCCCACTCAAAACCTGACCTGAACCTCTGCGTACTTCTCTCTTGCCTCATCCTCTTCAGCCATAAACTGGTGCCGCTCCCGTTCCAGATTCTCGGCCCTTTCGCAAAGGTTGATGATCAAGGCTTCAACTTCCTTGACCATGCTTTGGGTTTCCTTGCTCTGGGTCTCCGTTTCCTTGAGTAGTCCCTGCTCAGCTCAAGGCGCTGGGCTTCAGTGGAGGAAGAGGTTCTGCGCTGTACAGCTTCCCAGGCAGCCTTGGTGTAGCTGGGACAGGGGCGGCCACGACCCGTGGATGTAGGGCGTGCCTCCACAAGCAAACTGGCCTTTTCGAGCCGAGACGATGCTTCGGCGACTTTCCCAAAGGGTCCAAAGTACCTATATAGTAGAATGTAGAGTTTCTATATTAGGAATTACTATTATGATTTGGGAAAGTATCCCGCATAACAGTACCTAGGACCCCTTGGGTTTGTTGGCAAGGCTTAGGGCCTGGAGGAGCGTAGTGTCCTCTGCTTGAACCTGCATCGAAAGTGATGCCAGAGGCGTGGATGTGGGTAGTTCTCTAAACTAGGGTTCCTTTTGGGGGTCCCCTTTATAAGGGCTATATTGGGGATCTACAAAGGGAACTCTAACTTTCAGAACTACCCATGTGTCACCCGAGGCAACATCGGGCCATGTCCCCTTGCTTGCGTTTGCCTAGAATCCGCAACCCCCCGTAAACCTTAGAACCCTATAAACCTCACCCTGTAATGAAATCCTAAACCGCTTAAACCCTGAACCCTAACACCCTAAACCTCACCCTCTATCAAACCCTAAACCGCCTAAACCCTAAACCGTGCGAACCCTGATACCTTAGAACAGCCTTGCACCACCAACCTCCGAAGCTCAGAACCCTAAACCCTTAAACCCCTACCTGGACCCCACAGAGTCTGCCTTCTTAGGCCTCCTTATTATGATTTCTTTATGCTTATGTACCTTCTAAGGGTAGGTTTTTCAGTGTCCAGGTAAACCCTATATTCCCCTAACACCATAAACCTTCTCCCCAAAAACCGAAACCGATTCCCCTACACCCTATTCCTTGAACCCTAAAGCCCTTTTAGAACCCTTCTAGTTCCCTGTCAAGCACCCCAAAAACCTGAACTCTAACCCTAAACGCCTAAACCCTAAACCTTCAAACCCTAAACACTAAGCCCGAAACTTCAAACCCTACACCCCTAAACCCCTGAACCCTAAACTCTAAACCCCTAAAAACCCGGGCGCCCCTGCGCGAGGGAGTTGCAGGAGTCGAGGTTGGCGCAGTAGCACACTTTGAAGGTGCCTTTCAAGGAGAAGTGATTTCCCTGAATATACTTTAAGGGACTAGGCTTGATAGCCCTTAGCATTTAGAGTTTGGGGTATAGAGGGTTTGAGAGTTTCCAGCTTAGAGTTTCAGGTTTGGAGGTTATGGAATTTATAAACTCGGGTTTCCAAGTTGTTGGTTATATGGGTTTAGGCTGCTAATCTTTACTTCTTGGCTGCTTCCTTCATTTCTATTGGGCAAGATCTCGTGCACAGAATGAGGGCTTGCTACGTGAGTACAAATCAGCTCTGCCAGAGCTTAAGTGCCTTTCCTTGCAGGTCTGACCTAATATAAGGGCCTGTTTACCTGAATAGGGTTTTGGGGTATATTATACTAGAATTATTATCAGGAACCCCCACCCCCAAAAAATAGTATAGGTAATGCTTAAGGCCCCTAAATTAGGGACTTGGTGTTGTTGCAATGCTACTTTCTGGCTTCGCTTTGCTGTGAGGGGCTCTAGAACCCTCAACCCTCAAAAACTAACCCTAAACCCCTACCACTAAGCCCTAAACCCTAAACCTAAACCATAAACCAGGGTTGGGGAGTCTGGGGTTGGTTTAAGGTTTGGAATTTTCGAGCTGCAGGGATCAGTTACTTATGGGGTTTCGGGAGGGTTTAGGCTGTAGGCTTTATCATGGTTTGGGGCCCTCACGAACGGCTTGCAAGGAGTTCTGGATTTTGTAAGGCTTGAGTGATGTGGTATGGGTGACTTTCAGGCATTCGTTTCGACAGGAACTGTGTACAGGAAAACTCATGCCGTTTCCAGAATTAAAGTGTAGTACAATCGGTCCTGGGATCCTGGACCGTGCGCCCGGCAGTCACAAGCATGGCACACCTTCGCTGATGTCCACACCCAGGAAGCAGCACAGCGAAAACACTGCTTGTGCCACAGTTGGTCTCCACGTATCTCAGTCAAGGCGAACCTACTTTTGTCCTTGCAAATCCAGCCATAGTACTTGTCGGCGTTGGGCATCACATGCCCACGTGGATCCAGAGCCGGCCTCGTGCCGTCGAATAAACGATTTATGCTCCAGGCAATTCTTTCAAGAACAGCTGTGATTGTATGAGGTCCCCAGAGCTTGGATTCCTCAATTTCAAAAACCAGAAAGCGCGAGCATCTGATTTTCCTTGGCTTCCACAATGGGAGATTTATGAAAACCCCCAAAATCTTGTCGGCGCCGAAGGCGGTGGGTATTTTGGCGCAATCACCATAGACACCCAGTGGCACATGGTGGTCACTTGCAGGATGTTCTACCGCGCATGGTTGGTGGTGCTCTCGGCTGTGGCGCCAGTACTGCTGGACGTCGGATGTCGGGATACTCACTCCGATGTCATTAACGAGGTACTCTTTGATACTGTGCGGGTGAATGCTAGGAAATCCTTTTACACCAAGACTGATACCAACAAGTACACTGGAATCAAGAGTGATGGCGCATTCGTATTGAGCGTATCATATCCACTTTTCGTAGCAAAGTACCTGTCAATTTAAGTGGTGCATCTAAGGTTGCTGATGGTATTCCAGGTTGGCCCCTCAAAGCCTCTGAAACTATTCGTGCACAAGATCCTCTACAGCCCAATAAGGGAAAATGCAAAATGTCCCAGGGGCCTACCGACGGTTGATGATATAAATCCTGCAGTTTCCCATAGTTTAGGGTCCGTAAGGTAATGCAGGATTTATACCATCCACAGCAGTATTGTTGTGAACTCGGATTACATGGTCGCGTTCTGCCCTTCTGCCCGACAGGTACCCGGCTTGCAAGAGCAACACTCCGGGGCTGTAGGCTCCCGGCTCCCGAAACCCGGTGCTAAGAAACTGGAACCCCCACCCCAAACCCGAAACCCCATAAACCCTATAAACCCCTAAACCCTAAGCCCCAAACGCAAATGGGCTTCCGATGGCTAGGCTAGCATGGGTTGAGGGTCGAGGGTTTAGGGCTGATTCAAACCAAGAGGGTCCGTATACATTGCCGTTACTATGGAACTAGCCTCAAGAGACCATCCTCATTGTGGTTTTTGGGACTTTATTCCATAGTGTAGTGTATATGGACCCTAAACCCTAAACCCCTAAATCCCTAAACCCCTAAGTGTGTATGGACCCTTTTGGAAAGTAACCCATGAAAGGAGGTGCAATGGAGGACTAGCAGAGTTCACCGATTCCAAAAAAAGTTCATAGGCTCGAGATGCCTTGCTTCTTAACTTCGGGGTTACCCATAGGCCCCTAAGTAGTTCCTTTCTGGGATTACCTTATAGGCATCTAAATATAAACCATAAAAAAGAAATACTTAGGGGCCTATGGGTAGTTTAGGGTTTAGGGTAGGGCGGCTGGAGCATCATAAGGCTTGAAGTTTGAAGATGCTGGGATCTATTTAATTTGGGGTTTATAGGGTTTGTACTTCCCAGTCTTGACGCATTGGGATTCTAGGTGTCTCACACACACACACACCCCAGAAATCCTGTAGGCGGCCGCTAAGCCCTATAAACTTCCATAGGCTCTATAGTCGCTGAACCATAAAACCCTAAACCTTAAACCCTAAACCGCAAGCCACTAAAATCCTACACCGCACCCACCCCACCTCCTGCAGTGACTTGGCCCAAGGAAAACCTGGAAGTTGGCCGGACCCAGTTTAGAGTTTAGGGTTTAGGGTTTTAGGTTTACAGTTCAGAGTTGAGGCCTTGGGGTGTTAGCGTTTAATTTACGGTTCAGGCCTTGGGGGGTTAGGGTTTAGGGTTTTAGGGTTTAGGGTTTAAGGTTGAGGATGTCAGCGTTTAGGGTTTAGGGTGTTAGTGTTCAAGATTTTGGATTGAAAAGAGGGCTTAGGGATTAGGACTTCGGGTGTGGAGCTAGAGGTCAAGTACCTGGGGCGGGCGGGACTTCGCTGATATGCACGTGTCAGCCTCTGATCGTGTTTTCGACCGAACACCATCGTGTATGTTAGCAGATTAGCGTTTAAATCCACTGGTCACGAACCTGATAAGACTTCAAAGGCAAGTGGAGAAGCCCTGCTGATCCTTGACGTGCATTGGACGCTATGCAGAACCTTCAGACCACGAACCTAGTATAGGGGCCTTAATAATCAAAAGAGGGTTTGGAGTATATAGCAACATAAGGATCCCCAAAGTAATATCCGTAGTCATTCAGGCTTCTATTTTGAGTGATACTCCGGACAGACGCACATGCGCCACGACCAGCCCATGCAATCAAAGACGTTCCAACAACTTCAGGCTTAAAACTTACCGGTTTCGGCTGAAGCTTCTTGGCATTCGGGCTTAGTTTGAAAACCCTAAACTAGGTCCTAAACCCTAAAAATGGGGTCTTCGGGTTTAGGGTTTGAGGTTTTGGGGTTTTGTTAGGATTCAGGGTTCTGATCTACCGACCAGTGGTTGTTGAGGGACACAAACGTAGCATCTCAACTGCGAGGTACGGAACCCAAAATCCTCTGTCTCAAGATCTGTGATACGAACAAAATGTGTTCTAAGATGGAAAAGCAAATAATTAAAAACATGTAATAATGTATACATATGTGTATACACATACATACATACATACATACATACATACATACATCTCATACATATATATATACATATATATATATATACATATCGAAATATCCGTATGCATGTGTACCAATAGCCAATAACACACAACGACAAAAATAAGGTTTGGGACCCCCATCACTGCATACAATCGAACTGCAAAATCAAGAAGCCCACGAAAACCATGCACACCCAAAACGCGGAACTCCAAACCACACACAGCAACATGGCCTGGCCAAAGTACTGGAGGTCGCTGGTGCCGGGTCAGCGAGGAGCAAGGACTTGAAGAACCTCTGCAACACGGGCTTCAGTCTTTCAAAACTTTAAAGCACTTGACTAAGACCTGTCGTCTAGCCTAGTCCCCATGAAGCCTTTTAACTAAACCAAACTTTCAAGACAAACCAAAAACACCCGAAACCGTGAGCTCCTACAGCATTCGACAGCAAGACCAGCATTTACCTGGTTGCGGAAGTCGCCGGAATGGATGACAGTTAAGGTCTTGGCCAACATGGACCCTCTGGTAGTGGAACATACAAGATTGTCGTGAAGGCTATTGCATCGCGGCATGGATGCACTGGTAACCCCTTCTCATCTGCATGCGCTCTAAATTCCAGCGTATGCAGGGTCGGACGCGGTCCAAACTCGAAACCCGAAAAAAACAATGCTGCGAACCCAAAACACGAAACTCAAAACCCTCGGGCGCCATGATATGTCCTTGAGGCCGTTTATGAGTTCATCCTCTTTTAGGACCATCCTACATAGGGATCCCCAAGGAATTTGCAGGATTTTCCCTTCAATGAAATTATTGCAGGATTTTCCCGTCAATGAAATTCTAGTCTTACCTATGTCCCCAAGGACTTTCCAGGACACTCTAACTATTTGAAAGACTTCTGGGACAATACTTTCCATGTTTTTCACTGCATTCATTATTTTCGTCATTGTTCAGGACTTTTCAATAGTTGCGGACAAAAGTTTATACTGCTTCTCCACATTTTCAATAAGTTTTCAACCGTTTTTAACTGTTTTTAAAACTATTTCACTGACATGGGCTTGTGATTGTTCATAATTGCTTTGGATACGTTCTTTCATCGTTTTCTCACAACGTTTTTCAATGTAAACGACTCTGTTAGTGTTCACACATGTCATCCTTCATTTTATCATAGATTTCTCATTGGCCAATATCTGAAATCTTTTTCTATCTTTCTCGGTTATTTCGACAGATTTCACAATGATTCATTATTTTCATTTTCAGTATTTCTCATTGACTCCATGATGTGTTCACTGCATTTCGTTGTGTTTTTGCACAACATTTTTAATGTTTGCACGGAAATAAGAATATGTGTGGCAGGAAGTGCAGATTGTTCTTGAAGACTTGCTCTGCCAGGACTCCCCTGGCTAGCCAGATCGAGTATCCAGCCAAAGACAGAAACAGTAATTGACGTTGTCTTCATAATGGTTCTGTAGTTTACTCTCCAAGAGGTTGCTTCGGGACTGTACCAGAGACCGCTGCCTAAAACCTAAACACGTAACCCTAAAGCCCTATAAACTCCGAACCCCTAGCATCCCAAACGCAGGGTCCCCGGCCCCGTCTCTTGCGGCTCCCCTGAGCAGAGCGTAGTGGAGTTCACGATCTTCACCTTGGAAGTTTAGGGCTTCGTAAGTTCTGTGGAATACGATTTAAGGCTGCATGCCTAAGGCTTTAATTATGGGCTCTGTAGGGTAGGGCTGTGTTTGTTGAACTCCGTTTTCCTAGGGTTTAGCGTTTAGGGCTTTATGGGTTCTGCGGGGGTGGTTTAGGATTTCATTTTCGGGTGTAGGGTATGGGCTTTATGGATTATGCGTTCCGTGGGGTAGGACTTTAGGTATAGGGTTTAGGGCTTCATGGGTTCTGCGGCATAGGGTTTGAGGTTCAGGGTTGCAGGATTGGGGCTTAGAGATTATGGGTTTTGTAGAGTAATTAGCGGTTTGGGGCTCACGCGCCCATGCAGAGGCCTATGTTTTTTCAAGGGCCTAAACCCTAAACCCTGTCAAGAGTTCATAACTTCCTTAAGGGGACTCTCTGAGGCTCTTTACCTGTAGTTTCCATCGTGGTTCCTCTGTTTCGTTTACTCAAGGCTATATGTTGGATCCTACAAGATAACCCCGAAAAGGGACTAAATTGGAGACCATTTGTAAGCCGCTATGAAAACGGCAGTGAGTTCTTCCGGGTTTGCGAAGTGGGGCCACTCTGCGAGTTGGCCCAAACTGTCAAGAGTGACCTGGCTTGAAGTCGTACTTGGAGAAGCCATGCTTGGAAGGGAGGGTTGGAGTCCAAGCAAAAACAGCCTGGGGGAGCTGGGCCTTGTTCACACTTGCAGACTCGCCATCCGACTTTGCAGAGCTTGCCAACAGCGAATAACGGCTGGGTCACATCTCCGAACACCGCCGAATCTGGAACTTTGACCACTCTTCCATCGGCCTTCTGAAACTCCAACGTGATATCTGCCCTTGTCTCTGTTGTCCTGATCCGATTCCCTTGGGCATCTGTGATCACCATACTCAAAGCAGGGAACTAACTCTGCTGTTCCAAGACCTTCCCGATGGTAGCTTGGAGGTGACACGTGGCAATCTGCTCCACTGTCAATACCACTTCGACCGACGCTGCAAGGACCGACGAAGATTCCCAGTCAGAGTTTTCGGGCCTAGGGTTGTAGGGCTCAGAACTCAGGTGCAGGGTCTTGGGTTTTAGGCTTTATGTAAGCGTTCACCAAAACATACTGCCATGTGGTTTCCTGACGAGGGAAGCACCCTCAACGCCCGAAGCCCAAGCAAAAGACAACCGCGACGAACCCCGAAGCCCGGCTTACTACCCTAACCCAGAAAAAGCCATGTGTTGCTTGGGTGAGACGCCCTTTAAGGATCAGGGGAACAGCCTAATGCAAGAAAACCGTAGCGTTGCCACACTTTCGAGGTTAACCGACTGGCTGCCCAAACCCTGAACTCTAAACCCTAAACTCTAAACCCAACCCTAAAGCCTGAACTCTGAACCCTGAGCCCAAAACCCAAACCCTGAAACCTCAGCCCCGAACACAACCACCCAAACCCCAGACACCAAACCCTCAGACTCCATGTGCCCATATAGTACATACTTAGAGGCGCCTAAAGTACCTATATAGGAGCCCCTGTAAGGCCTAGGTGTATACTACATGAGTACATGGAGCCTTTGGGAAACCCTCCACCAAGAGAAAACCTGTAGAAAAGTGCCGGGTAATCTCCTGCTGACCATAAAACTTCCTCCTCCTCCTCCTCCTCCTGCTCCTCCTACTCCTACTCCTACTCCTACTCCTACTCCTACTCCTACTCCTACTCCTACCCCTACCCCTACTCCTACTCCTACTCCTAGTCCTACTCCTACTCCTACTCCTACCCCTACTCCTACTCCTACTTTTACTCCTACTCCTACTCCTACTCCTACTCCTACTCCTACTCACTCCTACCCCTACTCCT
>CAJNJA010002548.1:658-18077 GCA_905231915.1 Symbiodinium necroappetens | reverse complement strand
CGCTACTGCTACTGCTACTGCTGCGATGGTTGCCACAGCTGCTGATGTCGTCACTATTCATGTTTACCGAGCATGCTATGAAGAGCGTGACACTGCTTGGTAAAGTTTCGAGATGTTTCGAACATCAGTCCTTTCTGTTCCTGCTCCGGTTTCGTTGGCTGCCTCGTCTTAGAACAACTTGCATTCGTAGCATTTTTTGTTGTTGATGGTGGGTGAGTGACAAGTTTGGAGTGTTGAGTTTTGGTTTGGGTTTCGGACTGATGCATATCGCTAGCAAGGAGTGACTTCACCGTTCCTGGTTATTGTTCTTCCGCGCTGTGGGAATTATGCACGTCTCTTTCGACGTTTGAAACCGTCTGCTCGGTACCTCTGCAGCTTTCGACGATGATGCTGTGAGTGCGGAATGAAGGTTGATGACGATCCGGATGCAGATGGTTCGTGCGTAATGATTGTCCTTTCTTGCATTCTTGTTGCGAGTGGCACTACATGTCAATCTGGATGTTCCAAGCCACTGTCCACCGTTTCAATGAGTATCGTCCATGCTCATTTCGGTCTGCCATAGTCCTGACTACTGCCTGTGTCACACTATAATGATAATGGTTGTTATAATGGTGATAATGTGACGAGAAGACGAGGCGCAAGAGGAGGACATGGTGGCAGAGGAGGGCATGAGGCTGTGGCAGAGGATGAGAAAGAACATGAAGATTGTCACTACTTCCATATGTCTATTACTCTTACCAGTGCTACGTCGCACCGAACATCGAAATGAATTGTTTCAAAAGGGATTTCAGGGTCACTATGTGTTACTCACCATTATAAACCTTCAACCCTAAACGCCAGGAGGTGGACCTTAGGCCCTAAGCCCCAAACCGCATGAGGAGGATAGGTATCCACCCGAGGCCCACGTCAACGAGAGAGGCCTGGGACTCCCCGAGGACTGGAGCAAGTGGCAAAAGCACTCGAGCTTCTTGGGGGGGGGGGGNNTAGGGTTTAAGTTTTGGGTTTAGGGTGTACTGGAGACCTCAAAATGATGTAGGACAGAAGTAGCTCTCGAGAAGCACTGGAAGCTATGAGACTAGCTCCCGTTCAGCACGAAGCGAGAGGCTAAATCCTCCGAAAGCCCTTGATTTCAGGTTACCCCCAAAGCGGATCTCACAGATCCTGAAGACTTGAACCCTGAGCCCCACACCTCGGCCCGACCTTCGACCGGAAGGGGCGTCACTTGTGTAATTCTTATGTTTTCTTGTGTGTCACTTCTGTCTTTTGTGTTCGGAAGCAACAGTCTCGAACGAGAGGCCCCATGGGAAAACCCTAAACCCTAAACTGACATGGGAGATCACCGGCCCTCTGAAGTCGACGCCTGCAGATTGATGATTGCTGTCGCGTAGCCCAAAAAAAACCAGGCACAAGTGAACGGCTTCCGGGGTGTTCTTATCTCGTCACAAACGGCCACAGGTCTGAATGTATTCACTGCTCTTGCTTATCACTCGTATGGATGTTGGGGCTCTAAGAAATTGGGTTATCCAGGGTTCAGATCGTTGAGAAAATCACAGCTCGGAGCCACTAAAGCAAACTCAAACCGAAGCCCTAATAAAAGAAAGCCCGAACCCCAAAAAACAGAAAGAAGCAAAGGGGAAGCTTGAAAGAAAGCCGAACCGTAAAACCTAAACGGAGTAAACCGACCCCGAAACCCGTAAAAGAAACAAAGGTAAGCTTGAATGAATGCCAAAACCCTAAAAGAACGAAGCCCAGGCCGAAGCCTTAGAAGGAGGAAACCCAACCCTATAAGGAGTTTGAACAGGCCGAAGCCTTATCAGGAATAAACCCCGCCCGAAACCCTGACGAAAGAAGGCCCAAACCCTCGAAGCTTTTTGCCAGCCGTGGGCGGCTGGCAACAAAATTGATTTTCGCTCGAGACTGTTGCTTCGAAAGAAGTCAAAAGACACAAGCGGCGCAGACAAGAAGGACAGAAGCGACACAGGAAAAAGGCACAAGTGAGACAAAAAGAGACAGAAGTGATTGGGCACCCGACGTTAGACCAGACACCCTAAAAACCTAAAACCTCGGCTTTAATATCAACCCCCCTTTAATTGTTGATAGTTTTTCCCGGCAACAGTCTTTCTATACGGTTCTAGAAGCTTTCCATGGTGAGTTTCCAGAGTAGAGCTGAACTGCACTGACCATAGCCCGAGCAAAACTTCTGAGCGCGAGGCCTGCAAGACAAGGCCCCCAAGAAAAAAATCTCAAGCCCTGAAGCAAAGGGACCCCGTTTCCTCACTTGATGAATGTGTTTTGGGAGCAGGGGGTTGGAAAAACCGGACCTTGAGTCGGCAGTTCTTCCCTTGCTCTACATGTCTAGGGTTTCGGGCTCCGGGGTGTAGGCGCGTTTTGGGGCATATTGGGGCTTGGGTTGGATGATATTATGAGCGTTTGAGGCAGTTTTGGGGTTTAGGATTCAGGAGTTGGATTGGTACTGGAGCTTCGGGGATGCCGTGCTTCGGGCTTCAGGGAGCTTAGTATCCTAAACCCTACGCTCTACATCCCTGCTTTTAGGATTCATCGCTGGTGTAGCTCTCTAGCACGTTGGACACGTAGGCTTACAAACAAAGCAGCTGGTGCTACAAGCGGTTGTAACCCCACAACCGTAGCATAACTGGTCTAACAACTATGACCCGAGCTGCACCATGTAGTGCCCTCGAGGAGAGCGTGGGGCGGCGCCGCCCCAGGACCGTGTTCTTCACGGCGGAGGAGCATTCCCAGGCCCAGTGTCCGGATTGGCTGAGGCGACCATAATGCTATCACTGCGATCATGAGCGTGGTGCTCTCCAAGGATGAGGAGGAAAAGAACGATGATGAGACTGAGGATTGCGACAGTTCTTATCGTGATCACCATGATGATGGCAGTGGTGACGATGGCAATGCCATGATGGCAATGGTGGTGATACTGAGGTGATTATGTGGTGAAGGTGATTGTTATGATGGTGTTGCTAATTGTGGTGCCCATGATGATGCTGCAGCTGGTGCTGAGGACACTGATGATGTTGATGGTGCTGATGCTGCTCATGGTGGTGAAGGTGGCGGCCGATGGCAACGGTGATTCTGGTGCCGAAGGACGAGAAGAAGAATAAGAAGCAGATGCTACTGTGGCATTGAGGAGGACGAGGAGGAGCAGGAGAAGCAGACTACTTTTGCGATGATGCTGAAACGCATGATAAGTGATGCTGATTATGATGACGATGATCTTCACAAGAATGATGACGGTGCAGAAGGTGGTCATGATGTCGATCGCCATGAATGTTGCGACAGTGATGATGATGATGATGATGAGGATGATGATGATCATGATCATGATGATGATGGTGATTATGATTGTGATTATGATGGTGATTATGATGATGATGATGATGATGAGCAGAGAGATGCAGGAGGATGGTGCAGGGGCAGGAACAAACTCTCGGACAGAGCGACTCCACATGCGCAGGGTGCGAACGAAGCTCCTGAATAGTTCTGTTGTTTCTTCTCCTTGCGACTTTCCAGAGTTTACACTTCTCGGAAAGTTTGGAGCGCATCTTCGGTCGAATGATCAAAGCGTATTGCAGGGGGGGAGGAGGAGGAGGAGGAGGAGGAGGAGGAGGAACCCTTGACCAGTGCTATGTTTGTGCGTGTTTCTTTTGTCTTGAGAGTGTCACGCTTGCCACTGTTGGGCTATTGATGGCGGTAACTTGTCATCACTGAATCGCGTCATAAAGGTGGATTTCATCATGAGGTGTTCTATTTAGCCTATGATTTCCTAAGAGTTCTCGCCACATTGCAATTTCATTCAGCTCCGTCATGGTTCACGACGGATGGGTATAACTCGTTGCAGCAGTTTCTCCTGTTCAGGGCTATTGTCATTGCCTCCGAGTCGTGTTTAATCACACATCCCCTAATTTGGGACCCGAGACTACGATACGGTACTCGACAGGAAACCCCTTAAAGGATGCATTTTTTGGATCATGACTCGATCCTGGTTGGATTGCGCTTTCCGACTACTTTTGATTCGTTGCGCTTGCATTTGCGGTTGTTGCTCATTCATGCAGACTTTCTCGAAATCACTGCGCGGGTGCTTTTTCTGCTGCATTGCATATTACCTCCTATTGAATATTATATCTGCTGTTTAGTTCCTATGATACCTGGTGTTGTTGTGTTTATTTTGCTCCGTATGATAATCCTACTTGCTGCAGTTCCATGACAGTTGTTCTGCCACCGACTTGATGTTCGTTCTTCAGCCTACTGTGATGGCTACTACGGCTACTATCACTGGCTACTATTATGGCTATGCCTACTGCTGTTGCCGCAGAGTTTGCGTGCGATCCTGCATCCTTCAGGCACAGCGCGCAGACGTTATCTGGAGGATCCAGGACGACGGCTCCGTCGTCACCGGTCAGGATTCTGGGCTGTCATTTAAAGGCTGGGAGTCGTAGAGCTCAGTCAGCTGATCTCTGGCGATTTCGGCCTGCGACGATGTTAAAATTCGAGGTGTTCCAAAATATTGCCTTTCGCAAGAGGGTCTGTGTTATGTGCTGAAGCTCCACATGACGAGCATCCCGAAGATTTGGCCAAAGAGCCTTGCCCCAAAGGAGCCCAGGACTAGATGGGTGAAAGTGTGGATTCACAGATTTCTTGCCGTGGGTCTGACTTTGCACGGCTTCGGGATATGCTCTTGGTATTTCTACGTAGGTGGTACGTAGGCTGGTTGGTGGAGGACGTATGTGTGTGGGTGTAACGTATATACGTATGCATGTATGTATGTATGCACGTCTGCATGTATGCAGGTGTACGGATGTGAGTAAATATGCATGCCTGCATACATGGAGTCATGTGTTCGTGCATGTATGTACGTGTGTAGGCATTTAGGCATGTAGGTGAATTAGTAGCTGGCACTAACTAGCTAGCCAGCAGCGCAGCCAGGTACGCAGCTAGGCAGGTGGCTAACTGGCTAGGTGGGTGTGTATGTTTGCATGTATCCCTGTATGCATTTGTGTATCATAACCTTCGGTGTGCAAGTGTGTATGCACGCATGCATGCCGGACAATCAGCATGTTTGCGTCGTGTCTATCCGGCGACGTGCTGTTGTCGAAGTAAACATATTGACAGAGATCACCGTGCCACTACTGTTGATAATATAAATCCTGCATGACCTTAAGGACCCTGAACTAAGGGAACTATGGTACATTCCTTATTATGGGTAATGCAGGGTTTATATCATCAACCGTATGAGCCCTTGTCCGGCCTTCCTCTTCTGATGAGGTTTCCGAAAATAGGGGACCCTCATATAGTACTCTAAATAGTAGGATCCTTATTTTAAGTACTCCAAAAAAAGGTACCCTATTTTTCGGAAAGTCCCGGATAATGCCATCTCAGGATGAGCTGGGCACCTGGTCTGCATCGATGCCACCAAGGTCCTCGGAAGCTGACGCCCGTGGCGTCTAAGATAGGAAAGCAGCCCTAATCCCGAAGCGGAGTTTTCAGCAACTCTAGTTGGTTTTGGCCTCCCTGTGGAGCTGTGCAAGGATTCTCGGAATAATATGACGTGTTGACGGGATTCATGGTCTTAGGGGTTTAGGGTAAAGGGTTTCTGGTGCACACTGTTACAAGAGGGGGACCCTTCCCTGCAGACAGCTAATGCAAGAGAGGGTGCCGAGAACACCTCGCATCCTTCACGACAACTTCACCAGACCAAGCTTTGAGGCCGGCGGCGGCTTCCCGGAACCCTAAGCTTCAAGCCCTTAAGCCGAAGTTTACCAGCACTACTTGGAGGTTCATGGGTAGTTATAAGTGGGGTTATAAGTCAGCTAACTATAGTTATAAACCATAATAAGGGACTTATAACCATACTTATAGCTACCCATGAACCTCCAAGTAGTCTTCATGAAGTTGTGTGGAGTACTGGAGTTCCCTGTGTTGCGAAGAGACACTGCTCCTGGCGTCAACATGTCAGTCGTTTAGTCGTTTTATCGACCGGGCTTTGCCTTCGCCTGCTTGACGAGGGTTTAGGGTTTAGGGTTTAGGCTTAAGGGTTTAGGGTTTAGGGTTTAGGGGATAGTGAAGATCGGAATGATGAGAACGTTTGTGACCGAAATAGGATGATGAAAAGCCGCACTTACTGCGGTAGCCTCAACAGGGGAAGAGGGGCAGGAGCCACGAGCATGAGGACGATGAAAGCGATGATTACGATGATGATGATGACGGTGAGAAATGACAGATACCATTCCGGTATATGAAACAACGTCGAACAACGTTATCCGTATTACTGCTCTCATGTTGTTTGCTTTTGGGTCATCACGGAGAAGCCACTCATGGATCTTGGTGTCGGTGCTTGTCAGCAACTACAGACAGAGGGTTAAAGAGCACGGCAACTCAGGCATTGTTGACAGCAGCGTTGAGAGCGAGAAGGGTAGCAAAACGAATCAAGGGCTCTGTGTGGATAATGGCCGAGGTCAGAATCACAGCCACGGTAGCCGAAGAAAGACTAGTGATAATGATAGCAGTGAGAGTAAAGTAGCGGTGGTAGCAATGACAGCACCTGAATAGTAGCAGTTGCCGGAGTTACAGGGCTTGAAGGCTTGAATTCTTGGGCTGTTTGACGAGTTTCTTCGCAGCAGAAGCTAGACTCCATTGACACTTTTGATTTCCTACGTGAGTGAAGTGTAGCTTGTGGATCGCCGCCGGCCAAAGTGACAGCTTGAAGGAAATCTGAAGAACGGATGGACCTTCGAGTATTTCAAAACTTGGGGCGAAGCAAAGACGGAGCAAACGGTTTCAGATGTTCATCGAAATATCCGACTGATGGGACCTACTCAAAATTTTATGTTTCAAGAACTCGAAGATTCGTCTTCGGGAACTTCGTTCGATGATGTTTTCGGCGAATATTATTTCGTATTCTAGCCTTACGCTGCTTCGACAGAGCACTGGTGAAACAATTCAAGCTATAGGTTTTAAATTATCCTGATGGTAATGCAAAAGTTAATGGTTCGCTATTTCATAAAACAAAAGCCCTATGCATGCCGAAAAGATCGCAGTATTGTACTTGTAGCATTTCCCCCGCAGTATCGCGCAGATGTAGTGTCGTGCAAGCTGCGCAGATCGCAAGTTATCACTGTAGAATATTGTGGTGAGGAAGTCGACACTTTCGTATATGGCGCCTATACCATTTGAAGTGCTTATATTTATAGTGTTCTAAAGCATGTTCCCGTATTGCATACTGGATTGATATATTCTTCGGATGCCTGCGCATGAGTCTCCTGTACTCTGCAAGCTTTTCGGCTTCCAACAGTTCCAGAACGTGACCGACCAGACATCGCAGCTCTAGGTCGGAACGCGGAAGCGTAAGTTGCGGGCGAGGGCGGATCGAGTGGTCGGCGAGGGCATATCGAGGAGTATCATGGAGTCATTAACCAAGGTGCGTGCGTCGTGGGAGTGTGGGCGAGGGCGTGTGTATCGCGGTGGGGATTGTCCTGGAGTTGTCGTTGGGAGTGTCGCGGATTAGGGAACATGAGTCGTGGAATGGCGGGTCGAGAGAGAGAGAGAGAGAGATAGATATATATATATATATAATAAATCGTGGAGCGGCGGGCGAGGTTATTTGTACTGTAGGGCGTGCCGTGGAGTGGTGGGCGGCATATGTGTTGGGAGTATTAGGTGGCGGGTGAGGGTGGGTGGGGAGTGTCGTGGAGTGTCGGGCGAGGGTTTGCAGTCTCATTCTTACAAATAAAAACGGCTGCCTGTTAATTTTTCTTGAATCCTTCCGGGTTAAGGATGTATGGGTTTAAGAGGTACTACGCGAATTCTAAAATGATTATTAGATAAACGATTTTTATGCAGTCTATTAGTTATTGCTCTGCTTATTAAAATCTACTATTATAAAATATTATTTAATTATGAGAATAGGGAGAGATAACAAGTACTCTACCGAATTTTTTTCTGAAGTTTATTTGGGAAGGATTTCTCTTGCCTACTTAATGTAAGCTCATATTGTTTCGGAAAGTAAGGGTAGGTTATGGAGAAAGTGGTTTGAATGAATGAGATCGGGACTATATTATAAAGCGGGTGGATGGTAGCTTTATGAGGATATGAAGATTTTAAGAGAATGAATATATATATATATATATATAACTCATCGGGGTATATGATGGAACGAAGACGATAACAAGGCAGAGGAGTTATGATTTATCTATAATTTTGTTGAATCCTGACAGTGTGCTGAAGCCTCGAGTGGATCTGTGGGTCCAAAGAGAGAGGAATGTTCCAGCATGCTGTAAGCACTTTCGTACTGTAAGGCAGTGCATGCAAAGGCAAATGCAGGCCACAGTTGCAGCTTGACATGTCTGTGTCAGTAAAAGGTCCGAATTCGCTTGCCATGGTTTCGACTGTTTGAGAAGATCACTATATGGCATCCAGGCCCTTCCCCGAGCCCTCAACAAGCTCTCGAGTTCCAGAAGAACAACAGGTTATGAGTCGCCCAAGTGGAAATGGGTTGGTGTTAGAGGGAGAAGCGGCAGGCCCGAATTATGGAGCTGCGAATGGTGTGCTTCCAGAGACGATGACCCGGCGGAGTGGTGCATCCTCAACTCTGCCTTTGGGAAGGGCAACCGCTAGCCAGCCTGGCGGGGAATCCCGAACCGAAGGTTATCCTGGGGAGCAGCGACCCAATGCTGGTGATGCTGCGAGAAGCAAGGCTACGGCAGTTCATGGTTCGAGTCATGGTATGGGTGGTGAAGACAGAGGAGCCAATGAGCCGAGGCTTCCAACCGGATCGGCAGCGCGTGTGGACGTAACCGGACCCGGCGCGACGGATGAGCGTCACGACACTTCACGTGTGCCCGAGACAGCGGTTCCGCCACCTCCACCGCCTTTACCGCCGACGGATCCTATGGCGCCACCAATTGCGCAACCACTGCAGACAGGTGCTATGACTTCGCCGATGCGAGAGCGCCTACCTCCTCCTCACAACATGCAGTGCATCAATTATCACAGCAACGCACGGCAGTGATTCAAGCTGTGCAAACGAGGGCCCAAAGGGCTATTAGTGGAGCCGACGAAATGAGAGCTCTGGTGCAGAGGGAAGTGTTTTTGGAACTCCAGGAAGTCTGGTTGGCTCGCCAATGGCACCTCAGCATGAGCCAGGTGAGCAAGTGGGAAGTGGATGGTCCGTCACCCGTATCAGCGAGGTGCTATATCGAAGATTGGTGGCACCGGTCCTGGAACATGTTGGTGGACAAGAGCGGACCCCGGCGGCTTCCCCAGTCTCTCATGCCTCAACATATGCTACAGGGCAAGAGCCGTTGATGAGCCCAGAAATCCGGAGAGCAATGGCCGAATGGACGGCTCAAGCAACCTCCTTGACTCCCGTTGCACCTGCTCCGCCTCTTCCTCGGGATGACAGCTCAGCCGGCAGCATGAGTCAAGAGATCGTCAAGGAAGAGGTTAAACGCCAGGTTCAACTTGCAATGGCAGGCCGCGATTCGGAACTACGTGAACTGCGTGATCAAAATTCTGAGCTGAAGCAGGCGTTGGATGTGTCTACTCAGCTATTACAAGATGTCATGTCTGCCAGTGGAGGTGAACGCCAGCGTGAACTTCAAGAGGCCCAGCTGAGACCTACGGTGAGATTTGCCGAAGGCGAACCTGCGGGAGAAGTTCATGGTGTTCAAGGCGTTCCGGGGGCTCCACCTGGGCTATCTGAACCACAACGGCTATTAGGTCGCAATCTTCCTGAGCAAGGACGGGGTGAACCTGGTTCTGGACTAGGCTTAGGAGGAGGGCTTGATCAGAGGAATTTCGATCCCAGCAGTCCGGTAAGTGCAAGCTCGGACATGAATGAGGGCTTTGCTAGAGCTGGAGCTGGAGGAAGGGAACCTCTGCGTGGAGCCACTTCTACTGCTGGTGGTGCTGAGGCCTCGTCCTTGGATCTTTTGGTTCAGGGGATGCGGCAGCTGCAGCAGATGTACCTTGAAAAGGGAACGTCTCCTGGAACGGAGGCTTTGAAGGGGAGTGTTGAGCTCCTACCGTTGCCGGACTTGATTGGTGAGACCGGGGTGGAGTTTAGCGATGGGCTGTATATGGCGGAGCAAATGATTGGTTCGTTGTCGGACTCTGCAACGGTCTGGTTTTAGATGACACTGAGGTGCTCAAAGGAGGCTTACCAGCGACACCAAGTTGCCTCGCCCCTGGATCGCTTGTCTATCCTGCCGGAGTTGCCCCCAGAGCTCAAGGAGGGCAAATGGAGTAGATTGGAGCGCAAGGTGATGTCGATGTTGCTGACCGCGATGCCCAAGGCCATTAAGGAGGATGCGGTCACGCACAGGGTGTCTTCGGTGGCGGGAATATTATACAGGCTCCATGTCCTCTACGCCCCGGGTGGTGTGAATGAAAGAACTACAATCCTCAAGCAGCTCGAAGATGCTCAGGGCGGCAACAACGTGGTCGATGTGATTACGTCACTCCGGAAGTGGCGGAGGAATTTGACGAGAGCCCTGGAGATGAGTGTCAGTCCTCCAGATGCAAGTGTGTTGCTAAGGGGTATAGAGCTGATCTCTGGAAGCGCGGTGAAGAAGCAGCCCAATGTTTATTTCCGCCTGGCCCTTGCACGTAATGAACTTCAACTTCAGAATCGTCCCACCCAGGAGACGGTCCTACGATACTACGACCACGTGCTGGCCGAGTTGCAGCAAACTACACCGGCGAGATCGGCGAGCAGAACTCAAGGCTCGACAGAGGAGGTACCGAGACTCCGGGCGGTGGATGGTCAAACTGGGACAGGTGGAACAGCGCTTCGGACCCCACCAGGGGTCACCTTCCAAGGCGGCGAAGCCTTGCAAGTTTTTCCAGTCCGAGGCTGGATGTCGCCGTGGTGCCGCATGTAAGTATCCACACGAGTTTGTCTCCAAGGAAGAGAAGCGCCCACGCTGCTGGCACTGTGGAAGCCGAACTCACAGACAGTCGGAATGCCCCGTAAAAGACCCCAGCAAGGCTACGTCGTCCTCTACTACCACAGCATCGACTGATTCCAACAAAGGCCCTCCTACTAGGATAGCCACGGTGAACCCTCCTCAGCAAGTCCCAGAGCCGAAGGCTATTGGATGTACAAGCAGCTCGGCGAGTACTACGTTGACCTCATCTACTACCTCAGCTGACCCAACGCCTGGGGAACCTGTGCATGCCTTCACTCCGGAGGCCCTTCAGAACCCTGAGATTCAGACCTTTATGAAGGAAGTGAACACTATGCTGCAAAGGTTCTCAAGGCTGAATCAGTTGTCTCTGGTGAGTGATGATGAGTTCGCGCTAAGGTCAAGAAGTTGGAAGAGGAGCTTGGAGATCAGCAAGAGGGAACCGGTGCGTGGGCCCTGTTGGACTCCGGGGCCACCAATCCGTTTCGGCCAGCAGCAGAAGGAGAAGAGCTGTCAACGATGCCCGTCAAAGTGCAACTTGCAGACGGGAAAACAGTGCTGCTACGTCAAAACATGGCAGGAATACTCATGCCGTACAGCAGGAGCCAGGCAACTGAGGGAGAACATGGCACAGTGATTGTGCCGCTTGGAAGTTTGGTACAAGAGCTTGGCTGCAGCGTCTCATGGACCCGCCGGGGGTTTGGAGGTGGTTCATCCAGTGTACGAGGTGATTTCTACCCATGTGTCAGGAGCCTGCCCGTTCATCGGCGAGTCGCGCGCGCTCGAGCTGATTGGTGAGTTGGAAAATCGCAGACTGGAGCAGCTCAAGATGGCAATGGTGGAGACACAGCTGCGTCCCTACGGCATGGAGGCTCGATTAAGCTATGGAGCTCAGTTGGCTGAGTACCGCCGCACGGGCGCCAGGACGGATGGACTCAAGGCGCTTATGTGTGAGGATTCACCATGGAGCTCGTTGACGGAGGCCCAGAGATGTGCCCTGATTCAGAACATTGACCTCAGTGACAAGGCCGGGCACAAGTATTTGAAGGCGCTTCCAGTGAAGTGCTCGATGCGGAGGCGTTTGATGTCAACCCAGTGGTTGGTACATGTGTACTCGGGCGAAGGTGGCAGTGTAGAGTTCAAGGTGCTGGAGGACAATTGCGTGACTCTGTTGGAGATTGATTTGTCCATCAGCAAGGCCTTCAATATGAGGGAACCCAGTTCAGCCTACAAGGCCCTGTTGTGGGCCGCAATGCGTGGACAGCTACATGGGATTGTGGGCGCGCCTCCTAGAGCGGAAGGTTGTGGAGAACTGGTGCAGAAGCAGCTGTTTGTATGGAGTCTGGCAAGGATTACCGCTGAAGAGCACGAGGTTGCCAGCCCTGCATTTGCAATGACGATGCCTAAGAAAAGTGAGTTTTGGAACTCTTCCATGTGGAAGTGCTTCCGTGGAGCAGTGGACTTGAATGTCAACTTGGGGAACCCCGATGTGATGATGGCTACCAATTTGAAGGTCAAGGACGCTATGTACGATGATCACTGGGAGAAGTACTCTGCGTCGGGGGCTGTGATCTGGACTTCAGAGCTACGAGCGGAGCTAGTGAGGGCTATGCTTCATTATCGGTCTTCAATAGCTCTTCGAAGGCTGAATGGACCACTCAGTCAGATGACCAAGGAAGAGCTCGCCAAGTGGACTCTTCATGTTAAAAACGGACATGTACCCTACAATCGGCGATGCCAAACATGCGTGGCCTCTCGAGCGACAGGCCACCAACACCGGCGCATCGAAAGTCCTTCGTGTTACGTGATGTCCTTGGATGTTTGTGGGCCCTTCAGAGTGAAGGGGCATACTCCGGAGGCTATGGACCAGAAGTACATGTTGGTCGCCTCCTATGTCATGCCGGTGCTGAAGGGTTCCAAGCTTGAGCCAGAGGATGTGATCTTGAATGAAGGCAAGAAAGGTGATCCCGATTGTCCAGAAGATCCAGATGGAGTTCTCTCAGGTGGTCCCGATTGTCCAGAAGATCCAAATGGAGTTCTCTCAGGTGGTCCCGATTGTCCAGAAGATCCAGATGGAGTTCTCTCAGGTGGTCATGTAGATGATGCATCGGAAGGTCTTAAGGTCCACTTTGATGGCTCAGAGATTATAGGTCTGTTCGAAGAAGAGGAAGATCCTGGTCCTGAACCTATGAAGGAAGCAGAGCAAGCTGAGTGGGATCGTCTGAACCAAGAGTACAATGACCTTGTGCGAGAAGTTGGGGACACCATGGACTATCAAGTGCTCAGGTTTGCGGTGCCTATGAGGTCACGAAGAGCAGCCGAGGTGAACATGAAAGTCAGGCAGCTTTACCTCCAGATACGTGCGGAAGGACTTCCAGTTCTTCGTTGTCACTCTGACAGAGCTCGCGAGCTGTGCAATAGCCGTTTGAGAACCTGGCTGTCAGAGCGGGGAGTGATCGTCACGACTGGGGAGGCGCAGGCTCCACAACAGAATGGTCGGGCAGAAGCCACGGTGCGCTTCGTGAAAAAGGAAGCTAAGTGCCTCCTCACTGCTGCCAAGCTTGGGGTGGAAAACTGGCCGCTAGCTATGAGGTATGCCGTGCATCGACAACGACAACAAGCTCTAGGACGAGATGAGCCTCTACCTCAGTTCGGGTGTCCAATACATGTGCGTACCAAAATATATGGCCGTGCAGAGCGCTACGACATGGAGAACAAGTGGCAACAAGGAATTTATGTAGGGCCATCCGAAGATGTTGCGCACGGACATGTGGTGAAGTTCCCCGACAATACTTTCGTGACGAGTCAGCACATGAAGGCCAGCCTCATTGATACCGACGCGATGGTTGACATGGAGCCGCGCGAGATTGAGATCCCTTTACCTGAAAGGACGATCCGGGGCAAGGCAAGACTGGCCGCTATGAGTGTTGACCAACCTCTCAGCTTGGAAGAGTAGGAGGCGGAGGGCCTTGCGAAGGAGTTGTGCCGGGCTAAGGAGTACTCTGTGGAGGCCGTGTTGCAGCTTTTTGAGAAGCTGAAGAAGGTGAGGGTGAAGCTCAAGAGAGGCCGCGCAGCAACGGAGCAAGGTTTCTCATGGACTACTGGGATGTTCGTTCACGGGGGTGTCGCTGGAATCAGAGGGAGTACTACGAGGATGAAGTGGAGTACGAAGTTCCTTGTGGAGACGGCGAAGCACATGTGCCCCGATCATGAGTTTGCCGCGGTGGGCCTGCTTGAGAACATCAACATGGGTTGTCATAAGGACTCATACAACAGCCTGGAAACCGAGAATGCATTGGTCCTATTGCAACGGCCGGAAAGCGGAGGAGGTTTGTGGATTGAAGACGAACAACCAGATTCCCAAGAGGTGGTTTGGAAGCAGGTGACCAAGAAGCTCAAAAGGGGTGGAAGGGTTTATGAGTTGAATACGGGTTAGCCGTTCTACTTTAACCCTCGGCGGTGGCATGAAGTTCAACCTTGGCAAGGCGACCGCGTGATGATGATTCTCTATAGTCCTCGAGCCTCGCACTTATATTACAAGGACCGCGACAACATGGAGTTTGCAGGTTTCCCAGTTGGTTCATTGGTGACAATGAATGGAGGTGGTGAAGCTCAAGAAGGGGAACAAGGAGAAGGGAACTTGAAGACTACAGAACTTCATCTACTACGACACTTTCCCATTGATGAACTAGAGGTCCTGGAAGATGCATTGCTGGCCCTGAACGAAGACCAGGAGCAGTTGATCGAGGACCTGAGGAGGAGGAAGCTTTGGCCGAGGAGTGCAGAAGGGCAGGAGCTCAAGTGGGTGATGAAGTCGAAAATGTTCGGGGCATCCTTGAGGATATGATCGAGGAGGTGTCCATGTACCGAAGTGGGTTGCGAGGAGATTTGGAGCAGCGTTGTTTGAAGGTGGCGGCGGTGACATCGTTAGAAATCGACTTCGAGAAGATGCTTGCGGACCTCGAGGGTGATTTGGAGGTGGTGCACAATGTTCCTGTGGAGCAGGTGAGGACGGCTCTCCCGCAGTGGATGGGGGCCATTGAGAAGGAAATCGGCCAGTTGCTGAATGGAACCCTGCGACCAATGGCGTTGTTAAAGGCCAAGGAGCTGGAGCGTCAAGGAGCATTGCGGCTGGTGCCTTCCAAGGCCGTCTGCACCCTAAAGCCCCCGAGTGAGAAAGGAAGCAAAGCACGCAGGAAGTTTCGCCTTGTGTTCTGTGGAAATTTCACTGCACGAGACGACCAGGCATATGATTTATATGTAGGTGGAGTTTCGGCGGAAACGGTCCGACTAGCTCTCACGATGGCGGCCAGACACAAGTGGGTTGGTGCCACGTCCGACATAACAGCAGCTTTTTTGCTGGCCACTTGGCCGGAAGAACTAGCTCGCTATGCAATCTATCCTCCAAGGATGCTTGTGGACGCTGGGTTTATTGAATCTGACTGTGTGTGGGAAGTTCTCAAGCCGTTATTTGGTCTGAGGGAAAGCCCTGCCATATGGAGTAGGTGTCGTTCGAAGAGGTTAGCTTCGGCCAAGATTCCCTGGAACGGCAGGATTGTGGTCTTCAAACCGAGTGAGGCGGATCCAGATCTGTGGCTCGCCTACGATGAGGAGGACAACCTACGAGCACAAGGATCCCTTTTGGGCCTGATCGTGACCTATGTCGACGACCTCTTCTACCTGGCGATCGACTCGTTGGTGATCGCAATCCACACCTGGATTGAAGGCGAGTGGCCTTGCAGTGCGCTGGAGTGGGCCCGGGAGGATGCTGGGACAAGGTACTTGGGGATGGAAATTTACCAGCGGTCTGACTTCAGCTTCGAGATTTCGTAGGAAGGTTACATCAAGGAGCTATTGCGAAGCCACAGCATGGAGGACAATGTCGGGACGAAGCTGCCCTGCCCAAAGGAGTGGCTACATGAAGAAGAATGTCAAGATGATGAGAACTTCTCAGCTGCAGAACTGAAGAATGCCCAGAAGATAGTTGGAGAGCAACTGTGGCTCACCATGAGGTCACGGCCAGATCTGCAGTTCCCGGTGGCGTTTATGGCATCGAAGGTGAGTAAGCAGCCGAATCATGTTGCACAAATTGGCCGCAGGATCCTGGCTTACCTGAAGTCCACCCAGAACCTGAGAATGATCATGGGCCCCAGTGAGAGTCGAGCAGAACAACAAGAAGCGTCTGATGATGAAGAGGTGAAGCTGGTGGGTTATTCCGACACAAGCTTCTCCCCGTATGGGGATAAGTCCTACGGGGCCAGTATTGTCACGGTGCTCAACACCCCGATAACCTGGAAGTCCTCTAAGCAAAGCTTCGTTACTCTTTCGGTGATGGAGGCTGAGTTGTATGAGACTACCAATGCCATTGTCCTCATGGAAAGCATCGGAAGCGTGTTGGATGAAGTCATTGGCGACAAGGCAAAGAGGGTTTTAAGAGTGGACAATTCCTCGGCTCTCGTAATGGTGCAAGGCGGCCAGGGAAGCTGGCGTACAAGACACCTCAAGGTGAGAAGCGCAAAGATTCGGGACATGGTTCAGTGTGGTGAGCTGAATGTGGAGCATATCACGGGCGACCGGCAGGTCGCAGACTTGGCAACAAAGATGCATCCAAAGATGAGGCTTTGGGAGCTGCTTTTGTTATGGGGTTTCCGACGTTTGTCCTTGGAAGCGACGTAGGCTCTGAATGCAAAGGGTCTCTACATGTCGATGCTTGTGTTGGCCTTGATGCTCCAGACCGCCCGTGCCGAGGACCAGCCTACTACGAGAACTATTCAGTCAGTTGGGATTGATGAACTGCTGATGGTTATGTTACTTGTTTGCGTGGCTACAGTGGCTACTTGGGAGGCCGCGAAGGGTTGTTTCAGCTGGGTGAGGAATGCGCTGAAGGAATCTCCAAAACAGCGACGACTTCGAAAACTTCGGGATGCAGCTAGGGCAGCTGCTGAGGAGGAGGTTGATCGAGCCTTCTTGTCCAAGGCAGCGGAACCAGTTGGAGATGAACCTCATGATATCGATGCCCGATCTAGTACAGATGCAGTACCGCCTCCACCTCCTCCACAGGAAGTCTTTAGAAAACAGCGAGCGCCAAGGAGGGTTGAGAGAGTACCAACCCCACCGCCACATGACGAGCCGGAGTTTGAGCTTTACTCAGACCGTGGCTTCTACAAGACGGTGTCGTCGAGGTCGAAGCTACACACGAATCCATATTGCCATGGTTTGAGGAACTCTGGTGATGTGTATACAGTTAGTTGAGTACTGCCAGTACTGTCAGCGTGCCAATCCACTGTACTCTAAAAGGAGTCGATCCCTGCAGCCAACAAGACTGTACTAACAGCTGATGTGTGGAACCTTCTTGAGTGCGTGATGGCTGATGCAAGAAGAGCTGTAGAACAGCTTCGCACTACGATGTTTGTCAAGCCCTTGAGATATGTGATCGAAGACTTGTGTTCCTCGATCAAGGAGGAGTGTTGAATCCTGACAGTGTGCTGAAG
>CAJNJA010002537.1:0-18233 GCA_905231915.1 Symbiodinium necroappetens | reverse complement strand
GGATTTAGAGTTACGTTTCGAAGGCGAGAAGGAGGGAAAAGGAGGGAGAGAGAGAGAGAGAGAGAGAGAGAGAGAGAGAGAGGGGGGGTTAGGGTGTAGGTAGAGCTGAGATTTGAGATTTGCATCCTACGGTCATGACTGCAGGTTTGGAGTTTGGGTCGGTCTGCTGCTTGGAGTGGGATGCGAGGTCCTGGTCTTCAACTTCAACAGCGTCCCAGAAATTGTGCGGCGTTAGGGTTTAGGGNNGTTTAGGGTGTAGGGTTTATAGGGGTTTAGGGTTTAGGGCTTTAGGGCTTAGGGGTTTAGGAGTTTAGGGTTTAGGGGTTTAGGGTTTAGGGTGAGTGTGGGGAGGTACGCGGATGTTCCTGACAAGCTGTGCAGGTGTGGCTGCTCAAAGCCCCGGACCCGACATGAAACTCCACCCCAAGGACACACCTGAGAATTGGCAAGGGCCATCAAGAGCTTGCGACTTTTCTTGCAGCAGCTCGCCTTTTATGGGTCTACGCGGACATTCCGTTGGGACTTGGGCCTTTTGACCTTCAGCAGGCAGTCCACCATTGCCAAGTAGAGGAGTTTGACGATACAAGCTTTGCAACTTTGAAGCTCGGGAGCTAAAATATGTATCGATTACGCCAGCTGCTTGCCCTTCCTTTAGCCAGCAGCTGACTACTCACTGCACCATCGCCCAGTGATTCACGGATATCTCCGTCTGGAGCTGCAGCAGCAGAGCTACTGAGGATCAAACCCCCTCTCATTGATCTTCTCGCCAATAAGCTGCCAGTAGCTCCTTAGGCATGCCAATTCCGCTCTAGCATGGTATCGTGGTTCCGTTAGCTTGCGTGGCCAATGAGCCCATTATACGATAATGTAGAGAAGCCGTCTTGCCAATTCTGGCAGCTTCGAACTGGCCACCTTGTGCCTTCAGAACACCGCGCGTGCAGCTGATGCGGGTGCTGACATGTAAAGACACACACACACAGAGTCTATGAACCCTAAGCGATCATGGCACGGCTTGTGGCAGCTTAGGTTGTAACGGGATGTAATAAGTGCTTGGTCTCTTTCTGTCCCTCTCGCGGTGTGTGTGTGTGTCTCTCTCTCTCTCTCTCCTGCCTTTGCTTGATGTATGCTGCAACTTCGTTCTCTCTCTTTCTCTCTCCCGCCCTCTCCATCACTCTCTATCTCTCTCTGTCCCTCTCCTTCTCCATGATTGTGTTCATTTGGCTTTGTTGCTGTCTCTGTCGTCCTTTCGGTCTCGCCATCTCTGCTGTACTCCATCACGTCCGCTCGCACACAATTTGCCGAGGCTCTCGATGTCGATATCCTTGGCAAGGGAGCAAGCAGGAGCTTGTGCAGAGATTGTTCTGCGAGGCTCGCTCTCTCAACAATCAAAAACATCCCTCGGCCTGAATGGGGGGGGGGACCCCGAGATCGGCCCCGACCCCAATCAAAAACGCACTTTTACGAAAAGAATTTATCACTCCCATTCTGGCCTTGATTTTTCAATTTTTGCCCGCTCCTTCCTCCTGAAATAAACCTTCAGCCTTGCTCTCCTTCGACCCCACTTCCGACCCCTTTGAAAAATCCCAAAGTCTGATATGGACATGAAGAAAACCCAGGTCTTGGGCGCTTTACAGCACTCATGTAAGGTAATGCTCATCCATGAGTTGGGTAGTGTGTACAAAATCATCGCCATGGCATGCAAAATTGAGGCTCCCGGCGCCCTAAACCGAAGCCCCATACCCTTGAGGAATCCTTAACTTTAACCTGGTTCCCTGTTGGTGCCCTATACAAAATGATCATTCTTTATCCTGATTCGGGGTTACTATAACAAAAATGTAAAATTGTATCCAACAAGGACCCAGTGACCTGCTCTTAAAAGCAAACCAGTGAACAAGAGAACAACCAAACAATGCTGCGGCACTGGCTTAGGGTTTAGGGGTTAAATAGCAAAACGGCAACGACACGATGATAACCGGACCGCAGTAGTAGCACCAGCAATGATAATCATGAATTATGAATTTCAACGTCGACAATCATCACGGACCATAACAAGAAGTCCAAGTACTATCCACAAAACGCGATTCTTCACACTAACCATAAGAGTCACATTCACAAGAACAAAACAAAAGGCATAAAACTAACACACACTAAACAGCACCACCAGTACCGATAATCATCACAAAAGAATGAAAATCTTTCTCATAACACACGGCCAGGCACGACCTTGAACTTCGGATGTACCTCGGGGCCTCGCTGACGGAAGTACCTTGCCACAGGGCTTTGAATGCTTTTTTTGTGGTGGTGGATTCTCGGTGCACATTCCAAAGTTCTGTGGGCTTTCGTGTTTTGGAGTTTTGGAGGTTTTGAACAGGTGTCTTGCAGGGTTCTATCGGGATCCTGTAAGGCTTCAGTGGATTGCAAAGGCCTCTTTACCGGTGTCGCGGGTTTCGTGGTAGGGGTTGGTCTTGTGTTAAGGGCCCCTTTTCTGGAGTTCAGGGCTGAATCAAGGGCAAGAGGCTTGGATGTTAGATTTCAGGGTTTGGTTTCAGCTTCCTATCGGAAATGTCAGGGGCTGGCCTAGGCTCACAAAGTATTGAAGGGCTTATCGGGTTTAGGGTTGAGGGGTTTAGGGATTTATAGGGTTTAGGGGTGTAGGGTTTATAGCGTTTACGTTGGGGTTTAGGGGTTTATAGGGTTTAGGGGTCTAGAGTTTAGGGCTCAGCTCCCTCACTACAGCATGGTTTGGAAAGTCATCAGCTGTGTCTGGAAGCCTGTTTCCGGCCATCAAAGGGTTGGAGGAGTTTGAGCTTCTGGCAGGTGCAGCATTGTCAAAAGCTTGGCATCACCGTTCATCTTTTCTGAGCCCGTGATATGCAGAAAGTATCGAAAATCTCAAATTGAGCTCTGGACGACATCTCAACCTGTGACGCATCCCAAGCGGCATGTACGGAGCATACCACATGTAGCCGACGACGCTGAGTGCCAACCTTTGTTGGGAGCGCTCTCACTGCCTTGCCCACTCCGCAAGCCTCGCTTTCTCCGTGGGTGTACGGGTTTACAGTAGGCCCGCTCATGCATATCCCAAACCCCAGGGTTTAGGGTCCCGAAAACCGCAATCCTACTTTTTTTGGCCTCCTGCATTCTTGAAAGAGCCGCTAGGCACGCAACAACCTCAGCTTTACTGTCAGTCGAGCAGCAGCACGCGTGTAATGCCGCGGTGGAGGAAGTTTGCCCAAGTTCTGTTCTTGTAGACCTTGGTGTTTGGGGGCTTAAGGCGGTTCCGGGCGCCCGGCCCTAAACCCTAAACCCGACAAACAAAAAAACTGAACCCTAAACCGTACCTTCTCCGACCTCGAAGGAAGGCCGTAAGGCCGTGGTGTCTGTGCAAGAAATTTGGACTTCCATGATTCTAGGTCCCCAAGTGCTCCATACCGATATCAAAATTAAATGGGGTTTACCCCCAATCCGAAACTACATCATCAGCTCCAGGCTTGAATCGGGCTGTAGGGATGGTGGCTCAGAGCTTCAGGGATCATCGGGCCTTTTAAGTACGGTTATATGCTTGATTAGACATGAAATCGAGGGAACCATATTTTGCACGTTCTGAACATCCATTGAGGAAGGGCCCTACCTGTATCTTTCCACGAGCCTTGAATTGAAGTAGCTCTCAAGGGGAATTCCCGGGTCGACCTAGTCGTATCACTGATGGAAATGGAACCCTGCTAAAGGACAGCGGATTGGAACCTACCAGAAACCCTTCAATAATCACATGGTCTCGTAGTAGCTCGTACCCGACCCCCAAGCCCGGCCCCCTCCGCAATTTCGTCGCTAGAATTGCTGGCCAAGCCCAGTTGAAGTCTGAACACCAAAGCCCAGACCCCAGTAGCCCTTGCAGAAACCCTCCTGGAACCTCTTTAGCCCCATTGCAAGGCTCAGCAGGCTCGCGAAGCTGTTCGAGCCCGGACATAGGCTTCATAAGAAAGTCAAGAAACTGTGAGCGTCTCTGTATTTCTCCAGCTCACCTGAATGCGAGGGGGTTGACGTAAGGAAACCGATGTACACGAAATTGCGCTGGCCTTAATATGCCCGAATCCAACGACACATCCTGGGCGCTGTGAATGCTCCTGATGCTGCATCAATTGCCTTCTGCATGCGGCCGGGGGCACGTGGATGAGGCCGTCGAAGCCTTTTTGTCGAATCTTGTGCCTCAGCGATTGCACAGCTTCGATGAGGTCTTGGGCCATAGGTGACAAGACTTGGGATTTTAGGTTTAGTAGGCTTGGGCTCAAATTCGGGCTGTGAAGTTTAGACCTCGGGAGGGGCGAAGTGGGGACTGACTGCTCTTACAGAACGGTACCTTGTTGGTGTGTACAGGAAAACCATGCCCAGGTGGGTCTTCGAATAATTTGTTTTGCAAGAGGTCGGAAATGTCTGCAGACATCGTTGAGAGGGAACCCGGACCCCCTAAACTGCAAGTCCTTTACCCCTGAACTGCCAACCCTGTAATTAACAACCCCCCCAACCGATAATTCCGATACAAACCATAAACCCCAACCCCGGAACCGAGGCGCTTGATGTTCGTGGCCAGCTCCTCCCAGCGATCCCACGATACTTCCTTCACCAGCTGAACCTGGGAGGTTAAGAAAAAGGGTCGGAAGAAGTGGAAATAACATCCAGCTAAAGCCCTTAGCAGCCATGTACTATTCACTGCAACCCCGGTAGTTAATTACGGGCTTAAGGTGGGGATTCGGCATCACAACTTGCAGGACATCCAAAATCCCAAGGTCCATGCACTTTAAACCAACGCCTGCGTGCAGGAAGCCCAGACCTCCTAAATCCCACACATCATACCACTCAACCTCTTGCAAACCTGAACACCGATATTCCCATCCAAAACTCTCTCAGAGGCCAAACCCCCCCCCGACCTTCAAACCACACTCGAATTTCCTGTGCAATCTGCGGTCCGCGGTGCTGTGGCGAGGTCGTTGGCGTCTTCCCTGAGGAACTTCCTGGCTTGCAAGACTCTTCAAAGGATCCAAACTATGAGAACACCTAAACAAGCCTTACCTCTAAATCTTACATGTTCTGCTTCACACCTTGCATACAAAGCTACAGAAGTCCACCATCCGAAACTCCAACTGTTCGACTCTTAACAGCCTTTGCGGGTACATTGTTTAGTGACACCAAAGGTGACTGGTCTCAGACTCATAATCAGAGTCAACGCAGTGCGCAGTGACACTCATAATCTAAATCTAGGTTGTGAAGAAACTGTTATTGTCATGCACATGCCGGTTCTGATCAAAGTTCTTTCTGTCTTTTACTTCTGACGAAAATCACTACAGCATGATGTTTGTTTAAACAATGCAACTACTTCGCTCACAAAATGAAAATCCGATTCCCCCCCCCCCCCCNNNNCCCTAAACCCTAGCCCTTATAAACCCTAAAACCCTAAACCTCCTCCGCACGTTTCGGGCCTCAGCGTCTCCACCTCATCAGCCTGCCCGCAGGCTTATTTCGGGCTTTGGGGTTTCAGGATTGGCTTCTTCTTCTTGGGCGACCTCTTGAGGGCTTTGTAAGGGTTGCTACAGAAGTCACAGAGTTTCCGGCGCAGAGGGTGTTGGTGCGTAGTCGGATGATGCGAAACAATCGCAAGGAGGAGCCACTCTCTCGGCAGGTTGAGGTCACGAGCAGACTAGTGGCACCCTTCGCAAGAGAAGACCATGCGAGGAATGCAAAGCAGGAGTGAGGCAAGGGTTTAGGAGTAACAGTAGCACTTCTGAAGGTATGAGAAGCCGGACGTTTGGGGCGTTTTAGCAGTTCAGACGTTTAAACGGTTCAAGCGTTGGAGCAGCACTTCTGAAGGTACGAGAAGCAGGACGTGTGTGGCGTTTAAACGGTATAAATGTTGGAGCAGTACCTCGGAATGTATGAGCATCAGTGTCACTGCTGCGGTAAGTTCAATAAGACACGGAGATACTTTTTAGGAGCCTGCTGGAAGAAAGAACTACTGCAGGCAGCCACACGGACAAATGTTGAAACACAGAGCACCCACCAAATGTCCAAACATGCTCAAACGAGCGAACCCGGAATGTTTAAACATGCTTAAACATGTCGAACTCCGACCTCTGTTTAAATCGCCTATACTGTTTAAATGTCTTTTCTCCAAACGTGTTTGGCCCATCCCTGGTTTAGGGCCATAGACATTTAGGGGGGTTTGGATTTTGGGTTTGGGCTAGGAGTCTCGAGCTTGTGTTCATCTATGTGACTTATGGTCTGGGCTTGCGGTGGACAGTTGAGGTTGCAGCTACATGATTTAGGGCTTGGCTGAGGGTTGGAAAGTTTAGAATCTGCGGTTCGGGCTTGGGCCCTGGGGTTCAGGGTCTACGGCCAACAAGGGATTGGGATTGAGGGTTTAGGCTCAGGGGTGGAGGCTTTGCTGAGTGATGTACTTGATAAGGGACCCTAGATCCATTTATTCTGTTACTCTTGATTTTCAAAGCGATAGACCCTTAATATCAGATGTCTTCTCCCGAGAAGTTCCCATCTAGCACGTTCTTGCTGGGTTGTCTCTGCGGGAGCATGTGGAATCGATGAACACATTCCGGCATTACCCCCCAGCCAGGCCCTGCCGTGCCCTATTCATCCCAATTATGTTCTACCCTTTTGCAGCGTGCTTGCTTCGTCGCCCGGAAGCTCCCTCTGCCCAGAACGCGTCCCTAAACCCTAAACCCTATTGGGTTTATAGGCTCAGGGTTTAGGGCAGACTAAATCTAGTCTGCCCTAAACCCTGAGCCTTGCATGACAGTCTACTTCTTTACAGGCCTCCACAGGAGGAGGTTAGAGGGTATGAGAGGTATGTTAAGCCTAAAATCCCTAGACCTTAAGCTTCACATGGCCCCAGAAAGGTTAAAGGTTACCGGGTAGGCAGCTGGAAATGTTCCGGACCTCGAGGTGTAGGTTCTAAGAGCTCGGAGAGCCCATATCCCCCTAACTCAGGGATAAAGCAACAACAAAAAGGCAAAAAACACCCGTTATACGAGCATATGTCCTTGATTAAACAGATGTGTTATCGGCATAGTTTGGTGGGTCCTATGATCCCATGACCATTTAGGTTGCGAACCCTGAAAGAGCAGATGTCGGATCCCTAGGTTGAACCCTTTCTTGACTAGCTGTTTCAGCTCTCGTCGGGGCTTCAAGAAAGGAGACCGACCCGGACAAGGGCGTAGAAGGACCTTAAAGCACTTGCCAGCTTTTGGTCAGTAGGGTTTAGGGTTTGTCGCACAATCCTCAGCCCCAATTGCGGCTGCGTGAGGCTCCCGAAAGAGTTGTCAGCGATAGATTTGCAGCCTCACCGAAACTTCAGAACCAACTTTCAAAGTGCCTTGATGCACAAGTAGTGAGCCCATCTTCCACATGCGACGTTATCTTTGCAAAACAGGAGCAGGATACGCCCAGAGAGCCCAATACCCCTTAATTAGGTAATATACCTTAAACTATATAATATTAAGGCCCCTATACTTTAAGGTATCTTCCGTATTTAAGGGGTAGCGGGCTCTCTGGGCTAAACACTATCACGAGGATGCTTGCTGAGCCCTGCAGTAACGGAGACATGCACTTCGGCCTCCAAGCCACTGGATCGACCCTCCTGCGTTGAAGCTCTGACAAGCTGTCTTTCACAAAGATGTTTATACTATATATATATGCAACATTATGTAGTATCATGGATATAGTCTATAGTTATGACCATACTATAGTATGTTCATAGTTATAATATAGTATAGCAAAGTTTAGGGCCGTATACTGTTTGGACAAGATTGAGATCTGTGGGGCTTCGGAGTGAGGGGTTCGACATTATGCAGGGGGATTCCGTATGCAATTGTCTCAGCTATGCGGCGCTGGATCTAGGGTGCAGGCTTTAATATGTAAAGCTATTCTCATTCTTGGAACGGTTTGAATGTTCGGAAACATGGGCTGTAGGAGCAGTTAGCGGGTATGTGGAGAAAGTCCTTCTGGCTGGAATAGCCCCAAGGCACCAGTCCTTTAAACTAGTATCTGTTTCAGACTTCATGCTTGCCAACTGTCTCCTGCTCATGACATGAAGACCCGACGAAAGAAATCCTGTACCCAGAAGCCTGAAGCCTGAACCGCCCTAGGCCCTAAGAAGCCTCAGCCCTTTCGAGCCACGGGTTTGCGAAGCGGCACCTGAGACCCTTAAGAGAGACTTCCCCAGCGTCTGGTGGCATGCATGCGCCAACATACCCTCCCTAAACCCTAAACCCTAAACCCCAAAACCCTAAACCCTAAACCAGCCCCAAGGCCCGGACTCCCTTAGTGGCCTTGAGCCCTCAGGTTTCACTCAGCAACCCCTCGACGTTTCAGCTGTGCGTAGGGGGGGCCGAGACTCCCAAGCCTACAGATCATCCTACAAGCTCTAACAACCTAGACCCTAAACCCGCTAAGAAGAATCATGTTGTACAACAAAACCAACTGCAACCCTAGAAGGACCATCTACAAATCACAAAACAGCCTCTAAGCACTCTATTGACTCTCGACTCCTACACCAGAAAGAGCCATGCTGTAGAGACCCTGTCGACTCCTCCTCATGCACGATGAAAGGCGTCAAGTCCAGACCGACGCTGAAGACGTGCCGATAGAAGCCTTGGCTCCCACCGGAACCATTTTTTTCGAGAGCGTTACATGAGAGTCAAACTCAGAGGAAGCAGAGGAGATGTAGACTTAAGGCCTGTCACGTGCCTGTAGAAGGGGTTAGGGTCCCGGTTCGAGGTCCGGGGCTCTACAGCACCCAACAGGTTTCGCTTACTTTTTCCGAGCTGGCTAACCAGGAAGTTGTTGCAAGCATGTATCACGAAGAGTCATAGGAACAAGGCCAGGCTCCAATGCAACTACAGCGATAGCAACAACAAACTGCTCGAACCTCTGTGCGTCTATGATATTTCGACATTGCACTATATTCTCTATATAACCATCGCCCTTCTTCTTGGTGTGTATGTGTGTATGTATGTCTGTCCGTATGTAAATCTATCTATATTATAAACAAACACAAGCATATACATGCCAAGAACACATGAACCACCGCATACGCGCGGTTCTATATGCACACAGTTCTGTACATCTCCAGCGGCTTCTGCATGCACAAATGCCAGCAACTCGGACTGTCGGCTGCCACGAGGCATCCTTGCCACTCTAGCGAACCATCGACCAGATGAGCCAGCAGCGTCTGGGAAAGCAAAGGAGGAGGAGGCCCTAGACCCTAAACCCGAAACCCCTAAACCCTAAACCCCTAAACCCTAAACCCTTAAACCCCGCAACCCCAAACCCTGGAGGAGGAGGAGGAGGAGGAGCCGGGTGGATCCATTGAAAGATGAGCTTTGAACTCGAGGCCTCCTTAGCTTGCTAGTTCGGTTTCGCGAAAAGTGCACGTAACGTATGTTAGAGCACGTGTCACCATGTTCGAAACTGATGACACCATGAGTTCTTAGTGGGGATCTCTGCCCTCGATCTTACCTGCCAAGACCATCTGCGTTCAGATCTTAAAGGCTTCAAGTCTTGTGTAGTTGGGCTTAAAATGTCCCCATCGGAACCTACGAAGACACCAAGCTTTGATCAGCCTCTCAACCCAAAGAAACCTTCATACGAACCCTTACAGGATAGCCGAAAGGAGCCCTTGAAAGCTTTCTGAATCCTACGCTCTGAAGCCCGAAAACCCTCAATCTCAAGGTGCTAAAACCTCAACCCCGGAGGCTCTCAGATGGGTCGGAGACGTGGCTTTTTAGGGTTTAGGGCTTACACAGCTTAAGCTTTGTGTCTTCAGGTTCTGAAGTTTTTATGACGGCTTGGCGGGACGCGTGACAACAACATTGCTGGGATTCCAATGCCGTTCTACATACCACAGACTTTTGAGCAAGAGCAACCTAGCTTCATCATTTCATCGCATCAGATGAGCTTCGATTAGGGGGCCGATGTTTACAACTCCATCATTTTGACTGAGCCCTGGTCTCCCTGTGCCCTTTTTTTCAGCACGGGCTTTGATTGTATGCCGGCAAGCTGGACTCTCAAGGTCTCCCTGTGCCCTAAACCCTAAACCCACTGCCCCTTCCATAGACTAAGTGACAATGCTGGGCCTGAACTGGATTTTAGGCCAACGCAAGGACCTAGAACCCACAAGCATTCTCCGGTTCGTAGTCACGGAGGCTTGAGGGTCGGGCGCCGGGGTTGCGCCAGGTGTCTTGGGCTTGGTTCTAAATCTTAACTTTGTGGAAGGAACCCTAAACCCTAAACCCTATAAGGAAAGCCAAAGGCTGGCCAGGAGGCCGGTACGGGCAGCATGCCCTGGATGCAAAGCTGAACACTCCTGGCTCCACAGTCAGGGCCACCTTTTCCAACCCCTTGCTCCGGTCCTCTAGAGAACCTAAAACCCGCAAGAAAACCTTTGCAGCACGCACCCCTCACATCCGGCATGTGGATGTAGAGTTGGGGTCTTGCAATGGGGACCTGAAATAAAATCTCGCGCAGCCTGTTGGGACAATTGCAGCGACAACGGGGAAGGATATTAGAGCCCAAGGTTTTATGTTTACATTCTCACAACTCGAGCTTTTTATGCTTAGGTTTTGGCGGCTAAACTTATGGTTTAGCTGTAACGGGGTCCAGTGGTTTTTATCCACCACCAGCAGACATCGAAACTCCAAAATCTGCAACTTCAACCCTTCTGTTTTCATCTGAAGCCCTATACCGACATCCACATCCTCGCTGAAAAGAATTCGAATCCAGGGACACAGGGTCCTGACTGGGTTTTAGCTCGGGAACTGATCTAAAGCAGCATGATACTGCATCGAGAAGAAGTTTGTTTTAGGGCTTTCAGGAAGCTAGTTGAACTTGCTAGAAAACGAAAAACATAGTATTTACCACATCACCATACCATGGCAACAGACATTGGGGTCCTCCACCCTCAACATATACCCCACATGTAGGACCTCGGAGGCTGTGCAAAAACGTGGAGGAAGTCGTCGGCATCGGAGTTGTCAGTCATCTGGCAGTGTCCGTCGTAAGACAACAGTTGACATGAGCTCGCTACTGTACAAGGGCTTTAAGATTGTGTTTGGGTTTGCAAGGTTTGTGCGGCTACAAGGTTTTGGACGGTTTCTGAATGTTCGGGTGTGTTTTGGGGGGTTCTACCGTTCGCGTGTTGGGTTGAGGGGTACGGGACTTGAAGCGCGTTTGAATACAGTAAGAGTGTAAGTTGTAACACCGCAGGAATCGGAACTGCAGGTTTTTAAAGAATGCTGACAAATTTTCGAAACCATACAATTCTTGGAATGCACACTCTCCCGGACCCATTTCTGGGATTCAAAGTGTACGTCGGCACTTGAGCACGGATTTAGGTTTGGGGGTGATTCGGGTTTCAGAATAAGGGCTTCATGACATCGGCTTTGCGCCTTTGGGGTTTCGGAGGGACGGGGGAATTAGGATTTCAGGCTTACGGCGGATCTCAAAACAACGCGCCAGTTGAAAGCCCAAGCAGCGTTGATCCCCTTTCTGGCTTTGAACACAGTTCGTTCATATCGCAATACCTTATCCCAGCCGCCACAAACTCCAAACTCACCTAAAACATGCATCTCACTGATAGCAAGCACAGCCATCAGCCCCGGACCACCTAAATCCTAACCGTCCTAGCCCTGGACGCTGAACCCCCAACCATGGCCCCCATAAACCCTAAAAGCCAAAACCCCCCAAAAAAACACATACTATCCGGCCCACATAGAACCCTCATAGCAGACCCTCTCTAGATACCCTTTATAAGGACTAACAGGGATCCTTTTTTTAGAGACCCAGCCGGTAGGCACCAGGTCTTCCACTCTCGGATCGCCGTAGAATCTCACCGGCGAGCTGTTTGACGCCTGACCTTCGGGAGGGATACGACCAAGGGTTGTACGACCTAGCGGTCCTTAAGAGTTAGAGGGGAGTTTAGGGTTATAGGGTTTAGGGGGCGCAGGTCCGGCTTCGCGTCGAAGGTTTAAGGCTTCAAGAAGTACTTAGGGTTAGGGCTTGGGGTTCAAAGCTTCAGGACTTCAGGGCCTGGGACGTAAATTTATGAGGTTTCAGTTTCAGGGCGTCTCCCGGACGCCTTCGTGCATAGGGCTGTTTGCTGCATTGCTCACAGACAAAGAATTCTGGATGTCGGACAGGCTAGCAGCAAGGGATTCAGTGGAAAGTGCCCATTGTTTGTTTCTAGCCGCCGTTGGTTATTCGTTTTTCGGTATCTATATGTATGTGAAGCAAGGAAGCTCTACAAATGTCTCTGCTGAGGAATCGCGCAGCAATGTAGCAAACAAGCTCACTGCACAGCCACCTACAGCCTATTTTCTGCCGGGCACCGCTCAGTAAAGATAAGTGCTGCGTCTCATGCGTTAGAGCTTAGAATTTAGGGGAATATTCCTCGCTTTAGTCTGAAGGTGCGTTGGCTCTCTGCGCGCATCACGTGATCTCGGGAACCGACGATAAGCCAGGCTCGCGGTGAACATCAAGGCGATGAAGTATGCCACGAGCATCCTTGACGTGAACTGTCTGCCATTTGGGGTTTATAGCGCTTAAGTAGGGGCTGTTGCTCCGGAAGCTACCAACCTGACAGCCTTTCTCTGAGAAGAATATACGGATGCCATGCAACAGGCCAAACCCCGAAACCCGAAAGCCCACACCCTACGAGTACCAGCTACTCCTAAATCAACCTCAACCGTAGCCATCCTCCCCTTTAGACTTCCAGGTGGCTTAAGGCTCAGAAGTTCAGAGTTCAGCTCCCCCTCCACCTCTACCACGACCACCACGGCGACGGCTACCACTGCTACCACTGCGACAACCCAGCGACTACAGTGGCAACGACAAGCCTGACAACCACGACGACGATGTCCGGCCATGGCTCAGGACCAGCACAACTTTGTCTTGGTAGCGCATACCTTGGCCGACACGCTGAAACAGTGTCGTTGTTCGACGTCTCCGGGCTTTCAGTGAGCATAGGCGCTGTTTAGAGTGAATGTTGCTGTCGCTGTTGCGGTTTTTTCCTCGTGTCCGCGAAACGGTGTCTACCAAAGCGGATGCTGAATTGGTTCCTGTGTCTAAACTATGGAGGCATCAGGTATGCTACTGCGGACCCTAAGGGCCAAAAGCTGTCCATACCCAGCCCCTCTGACAGAATTTTTGCCCAGCGTCGACGTATCAGGTCCCGGTCCATCTTCGCGCTTCCTGTCCCAGTTCCAGCACCTGTACCTTAGCAACCGTGCCGGCTGCGATAACAGCTTGACAGGCAAGGGTTCTCGGGCACATAGGAACCTGCTTAAGCAGCTTTGGATCTTGGTTCGGGTTCTGTTTAAGGCTCCCAAGATTTTCAAGATTTTGGGGTTCTAGGACCAGGCTTTGCTGATCAGGTTCCTGCATTCGTGTAAACTATTCAGAACCCCGATGTTCTTAGAAACCCGCGAAGCTCGAGCCCCTGAATTTTTCACGAAGAACTGCAAGGGTTCAGCGTGCGGAGTTTCGGCACTCGCACTCGGACAAGCCAGGCGAGGTGATTGGTTGATTTTGGTGTGTGGTTGGTTGAGGTGAAACGCTTCCAAGACTCTTCGGCTCATGGGGTGTAGGGGCAAGGCTGTGGAAGACAACCGATTCTTTCCTGTAAAGCATGACGCCGACCCTTCGTGCTTCTTTTCAGTGGGGATCTGAATCCAAACCGTTCCCGATCTTCGCTGACATCCCCATAGCTGCTTGTGAGTGATCGTAAGTCGCAGCTCATGTCTTGCTCAGAGCTGAAGCCTTTCTCCTAAACTCTTCTAAAATCACGAATCCTGTACATGCCTAAGCAAAAGAATCCCACTCCAGCAAGGCACTGTAGGCCTACTTCCCATAAGGCGACTGGATCCCAGCAGTGTCTCCAATTCAAAACCAACTCCTTCGTTCGATTGCACGCACTGGGCAATTATCTAGGGGCGTGAATAATCAGAATACGGTTTGGGGTTCTTGCTTAAGGGATCGAGAAAGGCTTCATAACACCACGGCCTTATAATTCAGAGTGTTGAGGTATACACTCACTGTAGTTTGCTAAACACAGATTCTATCACGCGGCAGAACTCGAGTCGCAACTATCAAACACTCAAACTCCGGTACCTTCGCACCCCGAACCTGTTCACGACCGAGGCACAAACCCTAAAACCCTAAAGCCCTAAACCCTAAACCCCAGCCCCTAAACTTCACGACCGAGGCACCTCCTCCCACAGCGATGAGGATCTCCTGCGAAAGGACGAACCCCCGAAGCTCTCGAAGGCTCGAAACTCCGCAGCTCGGGGGAACGGGGCGTTTTGTCTCGACCACCCCGAGGCTTCTAGGATTTCAGGTTTCAGGATTTCCAAGGTTTATAAGATGTAGGGTTTCAGGTTTCAGGATTTCAAGGTTTACAAGATGTAGAATGTAGAATTTCAGTTTGAAGGATTTTCAAGGTTTATAAGATTTGGACCGCCTTTAGACCAAGGGTTGGGCGTAGGGTTCCGCGTTCAAGAATAGATCTTTTGACCAAGTCTCAGAAACAGGTCAGAAGGGAGGGGGGCGGGGTGTTGCTGAATCTTGCGCTCAGCAGAACCAACAAGCACAAACCCAGAAATGCCCTGCACTATGGAGTACATCGCCGACGTACCATCAGGATAAACTTCGTAAAACTTGACAGGCGATGCAAATCAATCTGTTGGAAACCCGAGCTGTTGACCGGAATATTCAGCATTGTGAGCTTTATGTCACTGTGTACTTAACTAAAATATCTACTACACTACAAAATACATCCATATTGAAAGAACTACTCTGAAACCTTGTAGTGCTTTTTTATGGCGCGAAGCAGTCTGTACTCGAAGCCCCCCCCATACCTTGAGATCTTTCGCTCTTGAGATGTAGGGGTTTGAAGAGGCTTCAGGATGAGGCTTTCTGGGATTAATTGGGTTTAAGGTTTAGGGTTTAGGAGTTTAGGGTTTAGGAGTCTAGGGTTTAGGGTTTAGGGTTTAGGAGTTTAGGGTTTAGGGTTTAGGAGTTTAGGGTTTAGGGGTATTTTAGGGATCCAAGAGAGAGAACCTGAAGACGAAGGGGCTTCAGGGCCTTATGGCACCAAACTGGTCATTGTATCTTACAAAACCAAGCAACCTACCTGGGCCTGCAGACCCCTTCATGCTGAATTCTCAGCTTTGCGGACTCCGGTTTTTTTCAGTCATAAGGTTTGGATCCAGCATGACGGAGAATAGTACGGAATTCAACAGCTTGGGGCTCACATTTGCGCAAAACGACCGGGTTTAGGAGTTTACGTTTAGGCTTCTCGGCTTACCCGAGCCCGTCGCAAAAGCGCAAACCCTGGAACCTTAGACCTACCAACGTATTAAATCACGTACTACAAGGGACGCTAAACCCCAAACCCCTAAGCTCCAGCAGGAATTTTGGGGGGCCTTTGATCCCATCCCCAGCCCAGCCCTGGTATGTAAACCCTCACACCTGACTGCGGATCAAGACCCTTAGCCTTATTCCCAGATGATGCAAGACACAAGGGGCCCTAAACCCTAAACCCCTGCTCTTACTCGAAGCCTTCAAGGAGTGGAACATACATGTACTGGCACCCTAAATCTATACGCAACATCGACCCATAGCGAAATACAACTTCGTCAGTAACCCGCGGGGCTGACATTCTACATAGTACCTAACCTGAGGTCCCAAGGGAGAGCCAGAAAGGTAAACAAGAGGAAGCATGAGATGGACCGCAGGAACGGGATCAGTCGTCTGAAGACCTTCCGAAGGACGCCAGAAAACATCTCAAGAACCCACGTAAGGTCACCCAAAGGCCAAAGGGAATGCTAACACCAATGGTCCTGCACCCAGAAGCTCTAACTCATTTTTTTCCAAAGCTGGCTGAAAAAGCCCAAAACCCCTGCACCCCTAGAAACTGGCGCAGGGAGCCTTAGACACTTCCAAGAGGAATTCAAGGAAAGGGTGTCACACCCCAAAATCCTCTATCCCCCGGGCAACGGACCTTTGAACCCGAGTTTTCGAAAGCCCCTTGCAGCACCTTCGCATTCGGGGAATCCTTCTGGACCTGCGGCTTGGTCTTGATGATTTCAGCTGGGGAAACCGGTTAGGGTCGTGCCCCCCCTCCCCCCAATTTTCAATCCTTCAACAGTCCCATCAAGTTCTGAAAAGTGTAGCGTCTTGGCGCTTCAGGACTGTAGGGGTTCATGGTCTCAAGGTTGCAAGAGGCTTAGACTTTTTTCTCTCTCGCATGGCCCGGCTTAGACTTAGGTTTGGGGTTTCGAAGCTTGCATTTTGCTTGGGGTGTCGGTTCGAAGGTGCATGGTATCAAGCCGGTTCGGGCTATCTGCCAACGGGGTCTCTCCTTCTTGGCCATCACCTTCTTGCACCAGGCTTCGCACTTCGGGCCGGACAGCACCCCAAAGAAGTCTCCAAGCCATCATCTCAAGCCTACACCCATAGGCTCCTTAGTAGTTCCTTTTTGGGATTACCTTATGGGATTCTAGATATAAACCATAGAAAGGAACTACTTAGGGTCCTATGGGTCATCTGGTAAGTCAGTGCTCTACAGCTCAGACCAGACGCTCGACATGCTGAATCTTGCAGCATGGACAGCTGAACTCTGCAACCCTAGACTGTACCCAGAGGGTCTTACCCGTTTTTCTGGTACCTACTACTTCTCTATAGAACAGATCCTAACTCCTAACCATAAAAACCAAAAAAAGGGGTAGGGTGCGACCCTGCAGGTAAGAAGGAGTTGCGAAACAACATGCTGGGAGGTCCGTCTGACAAATGAGTGGTGGTCACAACTGCAGGGTACTGCAGGTTTAGGATTTTAGACGAAGAGTCTTCGGGGATCTTGGGCAGATGTAGGGACCATGAGTCTGCGGTTTAGGGTGCCAGGCAGCTTCATAAATCAACAAAATACGCTGGACCATGATTCCGTTAATGCGACAGTTAGCTTTAAGTGCGGTGGCCTCGTCCCAGTCCACAGCACGCCGGCCACGCCAATGCGTGGGACCTGGGCTGACCAATCCAACTCCTACTTCGAGTCAGAGCCATGTTACGCTGCAGCGCGGAAATACCCACCAGCTCCTATGATGTCATCAGAGAAAGCAGGAAGCTTGGGCCACTACAACTTCCTTGAGGTAGACATAAGGAACTTATATATGAGTACGCCGAAAAGGGGTTTCAGAAACCTGCAATGGCGAGATGGGACCCAAAATCTATACAACTCGTCGCATCACCCAAATCTTCCAATCCAAGCTGCGCGGTTCCATCCCCTGGCGAGACAAGGTCATGGAATTCGGGGACCGTCATCTTCAAGAGTCTAAGAAATACTGTAATAGGGTTTAGGGTTTATAGGGTTTATAATCTAGAGAACTTTAACTGGCCACCTGGGGATTGCTCACGGTGCAGGAATCAGAGTGCGACGATTACTTCGATCCCAGGAAGGGCTCAGGGTATTGTGGTACAAGGCAATCCTTTAACAGAAATGGTTGAACAACTCCGGGCTTCTCAGCTCAGAAACCCCAAAGCCAAATCCCTAATGATTCCATAAGCCCAAAAATTAAAAAGTCGATTGCCTACTCGAGGGCTTCGGATTTAAGAGTTTCCGGTCGCACCCTCTTTCCCTACAAATCGAGTACATGCCCGAAACAATTCACGGCATGGGGAGGAGGAGAGTCCAACAGCTTGAATGGGGTTGTGCCATATACTGATATAACTGTAATACAACATTTATACCAACACAAACTGTACAAGGAAGTTGTTACTACTGGCTCAGAGCCCCGAGAGCCAGAGCCCAAAGCCCCGAGCTCAAAGCCCACAGTTGCACGGATTAAACCGTCCGTTTCATACAAACCAGCATTAACCACTATAAAATCTTCGAAAACGCTTGAAAATTTTCAGGGCCCCTATGTTGCATACTAAACCGACCCAGGGAGTTCGATGACTAAGGGTTCTAGAAGGGTCCGAAGGCAGTCGAATAAGGGGTGTATATGCCCTATATACCCTAAACAACCATGGCTTTAGTGCGAGGATTCTAGGGCTTCGGGGGATCGGGGTCTTTTTTGGGGGTGGTTTCGGGGCACAGATTGCACACAATCCTAAAGCTGTAAAACCTGAAAGCCCTAAGCTCTACAAAGACTGCCCTCCCCCCCCCCCCCCCCCCC
>CAJNJA010002526.1:1567-18234 GCA_905231915.1 Symbiodinium necroappetens | reverse complement strand
CGCCGTGGCACTGTGACACACCCAAAGCCCTAAACCCTAGAACCCGAAGCCCTAAGCCCTCAGTACCCTAAAACCCAAAGCCCTAAACCCTAAAAACCTAAGCCCTAAGCCCTAGTCCTAAAACCCTATAACCCTAAAACCCAAAGCCCTAAAAACCTAAGCCCTAAGCCCTACATCCTAAACCCTAAAACCCAAAGGCCCTAAACCCTAGAACCCGAAGCCCTACGCCCTAAGTCCTAAAACCCTATAACCCTAAAACCCTAAGCCCGAAGCCCTAAAAACCGAAGCCCTAAGCCCTAAGTCCTAAAACCCTATAACCCTAAAACCCTAATCCCTAAAACCCTAAAACCCCAAGCCCTAAAACCCCAAAGCCCCAAAGCCCTAAAACCCTATAACCCTAAAACCCTAAGCACGAAACCTAAGTGTAAGCCCTAAATCCTAAACACTAAAACCTTAAGCCCTAAACCCTAAAACCATAAAAACCTAAGCCCTAAGCCCTCCTGGAGCAGCCGCCGCGCGTCCGGCAGAAGCGTGCGAGAGCACCTGCTCTGGACCCAGGACTCTCTGAAGCCTTTTTTTTGGGTGGTAGGGTTTAGGGAGGGGATAGGGTTTAGGATTTAGGGTTTAGGGGGGTGGTAGGGTTTAGGGTAAGGGCCTGGGGTTTTAGAATTTTGTGAGATTCTGGGATCTTAAGTCTCCGCGGATATGGGGTTTATAGAGTTTCGGAGGCTTAGGCAGCTTCAGGCTTAGGATGGATTTAGCACCTGCGGTCACGGTGTACATATGTGTATGGAGCGGTCGTGGTGGTGTACCGGCGCCGAAACAAGATGATCCTCAATCTCCGAAGCCCCGAAATCATCTGAAAAAGCTCTACACCCTAAACCCTAAACCCTAAAACCTAAACCCTAAAACCCGAAACCCTAACATGAAAACGCTCCTGAGATCCGACCCCCCCCAATCAGCCAAGCGGATGAAGCGTAAGTCCAACATCTTATGAACCAGTCCGGAAACCCAGAGCCCCTATGTGCCAGGCCGCTCGCCAGCGATGGAAAGGCAACCTGAATTGTCAAATTGACTTATGATAACAATAGTCATACTTGTAGTTAATAATATTCATATCAATAATAACAATAATCATGATAATAACAGTGATAGTGAAAATAAGAATGTGAAGAATACTTGGTGATATTAATAATTGTTGTTTTGGTATTGAGCTGCCAGCTTCGCAGGGCTCAGGGTTTGGGGTTTAGGGTTAAGGGTTTAGTTAAATGTGAAAACAAAACTGCAACACTTGCAGGACAACCACCTAAACGCCCCAGGGTTTAGAGTTTAGGTTTTAGGGTTTAGGGCTCCAACCCTCTACACCCAAATTACTATCAAAACCAAACAAACCCTGATGCACACCAAATACAAACTCAACACAACATTGTAACATACGTTACGTGCCGGACTGCAACCTTCGCCCAGACCAATGGCCATTGTCATGACCTCAGCGCGAACCAGTGCAGCCCCTCACAGGTACCCAAGGATCCATAAATGCGGGCATCGGGGTTCAAGATCGTGACACTGACGGAGGCAATTAACCTGTAAGGTGGCTTTTGCCACAACAGCAGATATCAATATGACACAGACTAGCAGTGGAAAGCAATCGTAGCACTACCGACATGCTTGCCGCTCGTATTATGATCTCGAATACCATTACAAGCATAGCATCATATTCGTTGCAACACTGAGAGCAAAACCAACATCGTGTGTATGTCTGGCCTAGTGGATGAGCCTACCACTACGAAAACGTTCACTACTACTGCTACTACTACTACTACGACGACTACTACTAGTCCGATTTCACGGGCACCAGTGATATTCAGACGAATGTCCAAATGAACAATGGCACTGGCGGTAGCCAACAAAGATCGCGGCGATCATGCAGTTTGTTCTAGGAGTGAGCGGGATGGTGTCAGGAGTGAGGTCCGTATTCCTGCGGTCCTACGGATGGCTCTGGCCAGGAACAAACATAGAATCACATGTCCCATGCCGCAAACGGGGAGCTGCATAGGGCCAGTCTCGACATGCGAACCAGAGCAGCACCTGAAGTGGAGACCGGGCGAAGGCTTCGAGGGGTCATGGATGCTTTGCAGATCCTTCGTTTTGGGGGTATTGGTTTCAGGTTCAGCCAGACAAAAAACTCAAGCGCTGTATGGAATATATAAGGAAGGTATAAATAAGGAATCTAAAACGTCAGGCTTTTGCAGGTTAAGGGTAATTGAGGTAGGACTCAGGGCATTCTTCGGACTCTTTGGCATGTCTTGTGGCATATAAAGGTCTGTAAACGCGCTCCCAAGTTCCTGATCCTGAAGCTGCCCGTAAGGTTTGAACCCAAGTCCGATATTATACCCTATTTAAACCCGTAAGAGGGACAACTCTACAGCCCAATAAAAACTAAACTTTTAACTCCAAAGAGGCTTTAGAGGTTTAGGGCTCAAGCCCCAGATTACACCCGAAGAGCAGCCTTTGCAAAGCTTTGCACCTCAACATCCGTCAACGGCGATGGTTGGGGTTTAGGGTATACGGTTTCTTAGGGTGTGCAAGATCAGGTTAGCGACTGAGAACCTGGTGCTGCCGTGGTTGCTACTATGGCCAGTCACTTTCGAAACGACAGCTGTTCTCATCACGACTGCTACTGCTCCTACGGCTGATGCAACAGTACCAGTATGATTTCTGTTAGGCCCGCAACTTCCAGGGAATGCTCCAGGCAGAGTGCCTGAATGCTCAAAGGATGTAGGTCGCCGGATTGAAATCGGGCCGAAACAGGACTCCCATCTGGGGGTTTCCGAAAATAGGGGACCCTGATATAGAAGCCTGATTATAAGGACCCCAAAATTGGGTACCCCTTATTTTCGAAAACTCCCATCTGGCTTAATGACAAGGCCTGACAGTGTCCTCTTCAAGTTCTCAACTTAATACCACCTGGTTTGCCTGTTCGCGAGCTTTGTTCGTGCGTAGTTTAAACATATAATCCCCATACGTCCAAAGTGCACCGGATTGATGCGTCTAAAGACGCCCATGGACAGAGCTACAGCCATGTAGCTAGATAGATACGCAACGCTGCTTTCCAGAAGCTGTATATACTCACCACGAGCTAACGATAGATCCCCACCGCAACGTCCGACGCCAATCACGACATACATTCAACAGCTTCAAAGAAACCCGGCTAACAATCCCTAAACACACCGTTCGAACAGTAAATCTGAAGTCCAGCGCCAAATCCCTTAGTTACGCCGGGAAGCCTCTTTGGCTTGGCTCTGAAGCGTTCCCGAACCCTTGGCCGGGATCCCTGAGCGACTTGGGAGTTTCCGAAAATTAGGGGCACCGTATTTGGGGTCCTTATAAGGATCCTACTATTTAGGGCACTATCTTAGGGTCCTCTATTTTCGGAAACCCCCACTTGCAGTCAAAGGCGCTGGGGAAGAAGGCTTGAATTGAGGGGTAAAGGTTTAGGGATCGTTCTTCAAGGCCTAAGGCCTCAGGTGTAGCAGTTTAGGGTTTAGAGATTGGGGCTTGCGGCTCCAGGAGAACAGGTGGTGTGGAACCACTGAAACCCTAAGAGAACCCTGAGGCGACGGGGACTGCAACGAGTTATCGCTCTTGCATCACTAATACGAATTCAAACCCCCTGTCACAGCTTCACCTACCAGAAGCTCCTTTGGGGAAGGGTCCCTATAAATTCCAGATAACGTAGGGCTTGTAAGAAGAACCTACAACAAGCAGGTTATGGTGTGTAGTGATTAGGACCACTGATTTAGAGTTTAGGATTGAGCTTACGGCTGTGGGGCTGTTTGTGCCTTTGGGTCCACGTTAGAGGGCTTTTCGTCCCGGGCCCAAGCCTATAAAGACTACACCCGATGCTTGGCTGGCCCCTAAAGGTCCATGTACCTATGAATAGCGTATACATTGCCCCTATGAGAAACCATATAAGGACTACTTTAAGGCCACAGTATATACTAGTTGGGCACATGGACCCTTAGGATGTTGTGTCTCTCTCTATGTGCTGTAGGGGCCCCGTTGTAACGCCTCATATATGTATAGTATGATATCCCCCCTCGAAATTGATCTTAATATTTCAAAACTCTATAAATACGGCCCCGATGGCATAGGGCATACGACCCTTGTAGTAACCCTTACAGCAACAATTGTAGAACGCTCTAAGCGAGCTGAGAGGCATGCATTGAACTCAATCCTAATTAAATCCTTCACAGGAAAGGCATCGGAAGCTCTGCCAAAGCTGTCTTTGCCAACACCAGCACGACAAGTGCCAACCTACTTGTTGTTATTATTATTGTTATTCTTGTTTCTATTACTCCAATGTAGCTATTATTAGTCATATTATTGATTAGTTAAATTAGCTACTATTGTTATCGTCATTATTGTTATTGCTGTAAGCACCATCCCATCGCCGGACCCAAGTCCTAACCTTCCTTGTTAGGGCTTAGGGGTTAGAGGTTTAGGGTTTAAGGCGTATAGGGTTTAGGGTTAGGGTTTAGGGGTTTAAGGTTTATCTGAGTTACCAGGGCTAGGGCTTGTGCCTGCAGGCGGGGGGACTCCAAACGGAAACGAACCTAAGCCACCCGACGACCTATACCCCCTAAGCTGCCAACCCTTAACCCTAAACAAGACCTTTAACCCTAAACCCCAAACAAACCTAAACCTGACGGCCTAACACGTCGTCCGCTGGCTGATCTTCGGCCCGGACACCCGAGGAGTGCAGCGCGCTTCCATCGAGGTAGCCGCCGTGCGGCAGCCAAAGGCCATCAGGATACATCCGGGCCTTTAAGGGCTCGGGGTTTGGGGCTTAGGGGTTTAGGGGTTTAGGGTTTAGGGTATTTTTGAGGGCCCTGTCGGGACAAAGCAGGCTTTAGCATAGTGCTTAGGGCTGAGGATTCAGGAGTTCGCAAGCATTAGTGGCTTTACTGTGTAGGGTCGAGGACTCGGAGTTTAGCAACTCGAGGGGTTCATGATTCAGGGTTTAGGGATACAAGGCCCTAAATCCTAAACCCCTAACCCCTCAACCTTAAATCCCTAACCCCTAAACCCCTAAACCCGAAACGGTTCAATCGGAAGTGTTGAGTGGACCGAGATCAGCTTCCCCCTGACAGCTGTTCAACAAATCCGGGATGGCCGAAGCGATCAATCTGAAAGCCTCCGAACCTCGAAATCACGAACTCTCGAAGCCCCTCAGAAGCCCCGCTAGATCCCTAAGCTCTCCACCCATAAGCCTCCCATAACCCTTGCAACCCAAAGCCATCGATCCGGGACTTCCTGAACCCGAAAACCCCTACCAGGACCCCCCAAGGGCCCTATAATAGAGCCCTTATGGTCCCCAATAATAGGTATTTAGGGTATAGTAGAGGGTAGTTGGGGGGTTCTAGGTGCAACCCTCAACCCTAAACCCTAAACCCTAAACTCTAAGCTTCTTGAGCCGTAGAACCCCTACAACCCTCAACCCCGAAGCCTCTAAGATCTTTGATCCTCCCAGAACTGGCCTCGAGCTCACTTTGAACGTGAAGCAGGCAACCGTGAAGAGTCTCGGGGGTTTATGGTTTAGGGTCTGGGGTTTCTTGTTTAGGGTTTGGGGTTTGGGATTTACCCATTCAAACCCCCAAAAGTAGGTAAGATAATGGCACAAAACCTCTAAACGGCCCCTGTTCTACATGCTTCTGGGGTCCAGGTAGGGTCCAGAAGGTTAGGGGAACTAGAGGTTGTTAAGCTTTCGGAGTTGTCTAGGGATGATGCTACCTATTCTACCACAGACAGAGTTAGGGACCTTTTTTGTTGCGTGGGAAGGGGGTGGTTGTGGGGCTTTCGGATAGGGCTCTGGGTTTCGGCATGGGAGACGTTGAGGTTTACGGTTCGGGCGCTTCATGTGTGGGGCTCAGGGGGTGTTAAGGTCTGGCACGGATCATCCATTTATAGGGTTTCTACCCATGGGCTTTATTGTGGGGTTCTTTTTTGTGGTTTCTATTTTGGATCCTATAACGTAATCCCAAAAAATGAACTAATTACTATGGAGCCTGTGGGTACTTCTTACTCAATGCGAAGGCCGAATGACAAAGTGGATAAACCATTATGACAACTGCAGGCCTTAAAACTCTATCTGATGTTGCGCGTTACGCGATATCTATAGCATAGATGAATTGCACATATTCAATAGTCACTTCAGGCCAGACAGGAGGCCGCCTCTTAATGCCAGAAATGATCCGATAGGCAAACATTGCAATGGCGGACGGACCGTCAGAGGCCAGGAACCAGACTAGAGATGCCCACACAAGTCGCTAACACCCCCAGCACCCCAAGCCCTAAACCCCAACCTCTGACTCAAAACTAGAATCGAGGGCCACCAATGTTGACCGATTGTTGAGTGGACCAATTCACGTTTTTGTTGGCCGGGCCTTCCCATGCAACAGACCACGAACTGCAGGAGCATCCGGCGGACGCAAATAATATCAGATATGCAGATCAAAATACCGTCAGAAAAACGACATAGACATTGGCCATAGCAGATAGCACTGATGATCGTGAAAGAATGGGAAGGGCGTCAAACAGCTAAAGCGCCACCACTGCCACCGCCACCACCAATACCACTGTCACCGCCACGACCACCGCCGCCACCACTACCACCGCCACCGTCACCAGCACCAACAGCAACAGAACAAAAAGACATAAGACACGCGACCAATAACCAGGGGACAAAACAAATGGCAAAACACGAAACAACAAACAGCAAAAGCAACAACGAATCCAACGCCAACGCCAGCACCCACGAAGACCAACAAGGCACGCGATCACACGAAACTCGCAATCGCACGAGCAGAAGTAGTCATGGTCACAATACATAACACCAGGCACCATGAGCCTGGAGCTGTGGATCGTAAACTTCGTAAACCTCGTAAACCTCGTGATGCACAAGCTCGGAAGGAAGGCTGGACGCGCCTTCGCGTGGGCAGCTCTGTGGTCATCCGCAGGCTCCAACCTGTCGGACTGGCTTTGCGGGATTTTTACATACGACAACGACCAGTTCTTGAGTGTAATGACCCATAGAGAACTGTGTTTGTCTATGCTGAAATAGTTTCTGCAGGACCCAGGTAGAGTTTCTAAAATGGTCTCCGCTCCTTTTGCGGGGTGGGCTTTTCTCGCTTCCCGGGGGGGGAGGGGGGGATGTTGGGAGGGCTTGGGCTCGAATCCTCCGGTCTTCACAAAACCCGTAGTCTGGTTCCCCGTTGGGGCTACATTAAAATGATCACTTTTTAATCCTGATTGGGTCTTATTATAACAAAAATGGAAAATTGTAGCCAACAAAGACCCACTGCGCGTCCTTGCACAGATGCATGGACCGATGAGTGGATGCTTCCCACACACACACACACGAAGTCCAATTCTTCTTCTAGTATCCCAATATATTATCTGGGAAAAGCAAGCTTAAGACACAAGCTACTCTCACCCACACGTGTAGCGAACCCTGGACACCCACCCCCCAAGCCCTCATACTAAACCCTGAAGTCCTAAACTGCCCCTAAAGCATAATACCCCAAACCCCTAAATCCTAAACTCTAAAGCCCTAAAAACCCTACCCCCCTAAACCCTAAATCCTAAACCCCCAAAAACCCCAAAACCCTAGATCAAAGACCCCTCAAACCCTAAAAGCCCATTCTTCTTCTGTGGAGACTGCGGACCTGCCTCGGCTCTTCCACCCGCGTGTCGAAGAGCGATGCCCGCGCTCGGCGAGCTATGCTGGGGCCTTACAGCAAGTGGCATTGGGTTGGATTCAAGCGTTCTGCTGTAAGGAATTTATACTAGAAGGCCTCCTGCTAGGGGATAATAACAAGAAGTGAAAGGTTATATAGAATCTATACTTTATAAAGGCTCCTGAGAAGGGGTAAGTTGAAAGGTAAGAAGGGGTCTAGAAGGGCTCTACACTGAGGGTTCTTGGCCTGTTCGGCTGAGCTGGCTGCCTTAGGGCCTTGGGCATCCCTCCCATTTAGGTCAGTGCTTTCCTGCTGGCCTGATGGGATGGAGGTGGGCGCAGGTTGTGTTTGTGCTGTTGGTGCTAGTTGTTTCATGTTCTGGTGGGCATTTACACTACGGGTTACTATAGCAATTCCGACCACAAAAGGGTTTCCTAGAAGGGTTACTATAAAGGATAGGGGCTACTATAAGGGCAAAAAGGATTTAGCACAGGGGCCTTAATTAGCAATCATGTTCTCGTTTTTTGTTGGAGAGTGCTGTATTTTGCATATATTAAAGGAGCCCTAAATACTACAGTAAGGAGTAGCATCAGGAAATGAATGTTCAAGCTGCCATATTAGCCTGGCAACCCTTGTTGCGCGCCCAGCAGCGCGAACCTCGAGGCAGGAAGCCAAACAGGCTAAAGCCACAACTTCCGGGCACACGCCCCAAGATACCCTATGAGGGCTCAATGAGGATTGGGGCTCAAGGAGTAGGGCATCTGGGCATGAGGTACAGGCTTCGGAGCTTAGGTTATGATAAAGGGTAATATAGGGAGCCCTAATGGTGCTAATGTCGTTCTGGGCCGGGTGTGTTATCGTACTATGATAAATTGGAACTATATAGGTTAAGGATACTTGACGCTAGTTGTTGATACTCCATAATATAGATTATTATGGCGTTCCCATGCTAAGGGGGTTCTAATCCTAGTTGTTGATACCCTACCGTGTGCAGCTATTGGTTCGCTGCACCCAGCCCACACCAGGCATTGCAATCCGCAGCAACACCAAACAAGGAAAACCGATGCCACAAGAGAACATTTGCTGATTGAAGCTTCGTCTTGGCTTTGAAGGTTAAGGGTGGGATTGGCCTTGCAGGGGTTGCCGCAACTCCTTCTCCTATCAGTGTTACGGTCGGAAGCAAGTCGTTCAACCAGCCCTAGACGGCCCATGAATCTGTAATTCCCTGGCCAAAGCCTCTAAAACCCTCAAGCCCTGCACACCCCCCGAACCCAAAATGACGAATCCATTGCAGAACAAATCAAACCCTTGTAAAGCCAGTACAGAACGCTTTTAAAGGAACCCTTAAGTTGTAACTTGTAACCTTTACATAACTGGCTTCCTGCTGGGGCTATATTCAAGATGATCATCTTTTAACCCTTAATGGATTTAATGGGTTTTATTAAAAGAAATGTAAAATTGCAGCCAACTGGGACCCAGATAAGGCCTGCAATCTTATCGCCCCTTGAAGCCAGCACTGCTGCAGTGGCCAACGCTGACAGAGCCTCAGGGTTTGGGCTCTAGCGGCGTATGAGTCTTGTAGTTTACCCATAGGCTCCATAGTAGTCCTTTTTTGGGATTACCTTATAGGATCCGACATAGAACCCACAAAATAGGAGCCCATGGGTAGATGTTTATACGGTTTAGGATTTTGGAATTTCGGGGTTCAGGGTGTGGGAATTTAGCGGTTTCGGGGTTTGGGTTTAGGGTTTAGGGGTTTTGCAAGGGTTCATAGGGTCGTCTTTGTTATAAGGGCTCTAAAGGTCGCATAGGCTGTCTTCACTTAAATTTGGGATCCGCTACACGGGTCTGATGTTGAGGGGCCGCAGCGGGGTCCCATTTGCCATGAAACTCCATGCTAAAGTTTATAAACCCTAAGCTCTACACCGAAAGCCCTAAACTCCCTACGAAGAACTCGAGGTGTCCCGTGCTAGAAAGCCTGCTTTCTTGGTCTTCTCGGGCTCCCATGAAGCACACCAGTTCGTGGTGTAGGTCTGCTTTAGGGACAATAGGGATTCGGCGTAGGGTTTAGGGTTTAGGGTTTTGTAGGTAATTAGGGTTAGGGGAAGCATGCGAGACTGCCTGTCTTAGAAGGTCATGAAAGTTGCGAAGCCCTGAGCTGTCAAGTCTAAGAGTGTATAAAGCCTTACAACGAGAATTGCATGAGTCCCGAACCCAGCACTCGTACTCCTGGCAGCATAAACCTTCAATTCACAACGATCTACCTGCAGCCCGAATTCCATCACATCTTTGCCCAGACCCCTGGGAGGAATCAACAAGTTGATCCCTCAAGGGGGTTCGTATACAGTACCCTTCAGTATACAACTAGGGTCCCAAAGTAGGGGATCCACTTTACAAATCTTCCGGGGGTCTGGGTAACTGGGGGTGGACGATGCAAGGCGCAGGATTTAAATCTGGATGTAGACTTAGGATTCAGGGTTTTCAGGAACTTATAAGCTGTTGTATTTTCTGATTTTCGGGTTCGGAGGTGGAGGCTGGCAGTTGTAAAGCTTATCCACAAGAAGCTTTGGTGACATTAGGGACACGAAGACTCATGCGGTTCCAAGTCATTATCTTATACAGGATGATCACAGGCAGAATCCAAGAACGAGATGGCAGGTAAGACTTATCGCGGCTCCTGATTTCGACTTGAACGCCCCACAAAACAAAAATCCATCTGGGAGGTTCATGAACAAATTATAAGTGAATACGGCTGCAGTTCGCTACCTTACCCAGCCAGAACTATCTGTACTCGGACATGATCCTAAACTGCTTGAGCCCTTTTTTTGGCATTCAAGCAGTAAACCCTAAAACCTGAAAGCCCCAACAGAGTCAAGCTTTCACCGCAGGCCTCCACAACCCTAAACCCTAGACCCCCCCTGCCCCGGTGATGCCTTCGCCGGAGGCCCATGCTGGGCCGTGCCGAATGGCAGTGGGGCAGATCGGGCAAGTGCCGGCGGCAGAAGGGCATCCATGGGCGCTGAGGGTTTGGGGTTCAGGGTTGAGGGTTTAGGGTAGATAAGGGAACGCTAGTCATGAGAATTGCGGCTTTCGGTCGACACGACGGGTTTCCATAGCCAGGTCGAAGGTGTCACGGCTACAGGGTTTCGGGAGCTTGAATTTTGGAGGTGTCACGGCTACAGGGTTTCGGGAGCTTGAATTTTGGAGTCTGGTAAATTGGAGGTTTGGGCTTCGTTTTCCTCGCGAGCTTAGAGAAGGGTCGGGGGCTTCCGGCTAGGGGAGACACTCTAAAATAGCTGTCTCCCACAACCATTCTACCCTGCACGGAGTATCACGGAGTCATTTCGGGTAGCTGCGTGGTTCGGGGCTTTGGGGTTTAACAGTTGGGGCCTTAAGAGTGTTCAGAGCTTGAGGATTAATGCTCCAGAAGCCAGGTAATTAATGGTTACGTCGGTGCTAGTTTATAGTTTCGGGCCGCTTAGGGTTTGGGTATAGGGTTTTGGGTTAGGATTTAGGGTTCAGGTTGCTTTCAGGTGGGCGTATTTACTCCGGATAGCGCCTCCTCCCCCCCCGGCGCCCCATGCGTCCCTAGACGTTACTTAGTAGCTGCGACGGGCACCACCACTTGCCAACACATCGGTTTGATTGTACCACAGCGGCCTTGGCAAGTAGACAAACTGGTTGGGGTCGTAGCATAGTATCATTTTGCGGACACCTAAGGAATGGTATCATGCAACTATACCAGACGTCTATACAACATCATAGAAGCCACAGCTACCCTCGACTCTTGGACCCTGAAACAACAGCGCTGCCAGCCGGCTCACGCAACAACCCCAGAAACTCAAGCGTAATCAGGTTTGGCTATCAGACCATCTTCCCGGTTTAGGGGACGTTGACTAAACTTTGGCATGTATAGGTTTCAGGGTTTTCGGGACGAGAGAATACAGGTCCATGGGGCTTTAGCTAGGTTTGTATAGCCTCGACAAACTAACTAGCCTGCTCCTCACACAGACCCTGAGCATAGCATGTCAAGAGCCTAGTAGCAAAGTGGTCGCAGCTGGCCGCTCGATGTTTATACCCGGAAACCTCGTTCGTAAGTCGTAAGCACTTGACGCTGAACCCGAATCCACACACACGCGCACAGACACCCAAAAGCAGTCGCTTCGCCGTGCAGTTTGCTGCAAGCACCAATCCTCTCATTTGTTATGCTGCAGAAAAAACAGAACGCTGATTCCCCCGAACCAAGGACCTTCATTAAGTCTTGATAAATGGCAGCCTGATTAAGCTAATCGCTTGGGCCCCCTGAAAAGACACCTACATAAATCTCTTACAAAATTGTATGACAACCGCTATAAAGTAAAGTCCCTTGCAGCCCTGAGCGCCAAAGCCTGAACGCACCCCGCAGTCCCTGGCAACAAGTCCCCCAACACACACCCTGACCTTTAAAACCCCTGGACACCCTAAGCACGCTAAACACTCAAACCCCATTATGTGTCTTAAATCGTCTTAAATCTGAAACCCTAATCCCAAACCCTGAAACCTAAACCTTCAACACCCTAAACCCTTGTGCAGCCCTAAACAGCCCACACCCCCTGCACCCGTAAAGCACTAAATGCACACCAAAACGCAAAGCCAGAAAGGCACCTAAACCCTATAAACCCTATAAATCCCTATAAACCCTATAAGCCCCATAAACCCTAAACCCGAAACTAAACTCTAAACCCTAAACTCTACTAAACCCCCCTTAAAAAGCCGAGATGTCGGCCGAAGGTCGACCATTGGAGCCTCCGGAGGGGTGCCGCCCTCATCGGGCCAAAGGCAATCCTCAGCCACTCGGTTTGGGGTTTAGGGTTCTTCGGTTTTGTATCGGGTTTAGGGTTTGGAGTTTAGGGTTTAGGGTCAGGAACTCGGTGAGGAGCTCTAGAAGTTAAGGGTTTAACTGTTTTTTTCGGGTTTAGGGTTTGGGGCTGAAGGCTTTGGGTTTAGGGCTTTTTAGGGTTTAGTGCTTGGGGGATTTCGGGTTTCGAGTCTAAGGATCGGAGATTAGGGCCTCAGGGTTTTGGGGTTTCATTGGGGCTTGTTGGGGCTCTTTGGGTTCATTGCTCTGGGCTTCTGGATTTCGCTTTCTGGGCTGGCTTTGGGGAGATCGGGGCTTCAGGTTGGGTCCTGGCCTACTTCTTAGGGTTTAGAGTTTAGGGGTTTAGGGGTTTAGGGCTTAGGGTTTAGGGGTTTAGCGTTTAGGGTTTAGGGTTTAGTTGGTTTTGGTGGGGGGTTGGGGCGATGAGGGCGTAGAGCTGCGTTGTTAAGGGTTGCTTGTAGCACTCTCTGCTCTATAGGCTTCCTAGTTGGCGTTGAAGCCTGTCAGGCAGCTTTGGTAGGATTTGGGGATTCCTGGTTTGTGTAATTAGGTTGGACCCGAAACCGTGCACCCTAAACCCTAAACCTTAAACCCACTAAACCGTGACCCATGAGCCTCCAAGTAGGGTTCATGTGCACACATACGTAGCAGCCTCCAGTCCCGAAGGCCGCCTTTTCCTTGACTCCTAAACCCTAAACTTCTCTAAACCCTATCCCGCCTGATGTAAGGGCCCTCATAATTAGAATAGGGTTTTGGGGTATACTAGACTATAATCCTAAGGAACCTCCCAAAATAGTATTGGCAATTGTTTAGGCCCCCATATGAAACCCTGCTACTTGTGGCTTAGTTTTATTTTACGGGGCAACCTGCAGCTCAAAACGACAGAAACGCCCCAAGCCCCCCCGATCCCTGCCCCGACCTCAGGGCCGAATAATACGAAGTGGGTTTTGGGGCATATGTACTAGAATACTGGAATTAGTTTGGGGAATATCTATACTGGAATTAGTTTGGGGAATATCTACTAGAATACTAGAATTAGACTAGGAGTCCTAAAACAAAACAGCAAGGCAACTATGTGGGCTTCGATGCTACCGGCATTGCCCGTGCAGATGCGCTCAGCTCCGGTCGCTCGGGTGCTCAAAGAGAAACTGCTTATCCTGACAGCTTTCCGGATGGTTTCGGGTCTTAGGGTTTAGGGTTGAGGGTTTAGGGTTCGGGGTTTAGGTCAAGGTATTAAGGTCTCCCTAAACTCCTAAGGAACCCGAAGCTCCCTAAACCCTAAGGAACCCGAAGGTCCCTAAACCCTAAAGAACCCGAAGGTCCCTAAACCCTAAAGAACCCGAAGGTCCCTAAACCCCAAACCCTAACTCATCGCATTTCGGCACTTTCAAAGATCGGCGTCGGCTGCGGTCAAGGCTTGAGGAGTTTACAAAGCCGGAATGCACAGACCCACGAACTAACAAATCCTAAACTAACAAATCCTGAACCCCAAATTCCTAAAACCCTAAACTCGAACCCTAAACCCTAAACGTAAACCCCAAAGCACAGCTTCTAACACACAGCACCCCTCAGCCTGCAACTAGCCCCGAACTCCCGGGATTCCGCGTCGTCTTGGGTCTTAGGGTTTAGGGTTCAGGCTGGAGGGTTGAGGGTTTATTGTTTAGGGTTTGCTGTTCAGGGTTGAGAGTTTAGGGTTTGGGGTTTAGGGTTCAGGGTTGAGGGTTTAGGGTTTAGGGTTGAGGGTTGAGGGTTTACGGTTCAGGGTTGAGGGTTTAGGTTTAGGGTTTGGGGTTTAGGGTTTAGGGTTGAGGGTTTAGGCTTTGCTGCAGTGTGAGACTGAGTCTTCCTAAGGGTCCATGTGCCCAAATACTATATACTCTGGCCGTAAGGTCCTTATACAGGTACGTTGGGAGCAATGTATATGGGTAGTTGTCTAAATCAGGGCCCCGTTTTTAGGTCACTCTAACAGTAATAAAATCTAGACAGGGGCCCTGATTTAGAGAACTACCCAATATACTATTTAGGCACATGGACCCTTGGGGCCACGACATTTTTGCCCGGGAACCTGCGACCCGAACCTCCTATAAGCCCCAACCCTACAGACCCCAAATTGAGGGTTTAGGGCTTAGGGCTTAAAGGCTTAGGGCATATTTGCTTAGGGGCTTAAGCCCCAAATCCCTAAACCAACCGCAAACCCCAACCTCAAAACCCTAGACTCCTCTGCACCCCAATCTCCGACACCCCAAACCCCAAACCCTGCTAAATGTCGAGAATTGAATCTGTGATGAAACCGACTTGAAATGCAGGCTCCTTTAGCCCGAATATAAGACCCTCCATGACTAGAACTCGTTCATGTCTAGAAGGGACTTATAATTTGAGTTGTGCACCTTTGCTGAAGCTTGATATAGGGCCTTGATGATCAGAATCGGCTGTGTAGTGTTTTTGCTGAAAATTGGTGCCTAAGTCAATAGAATAGCGATTTCGGTTATTACGGGGCTCCCTTAGGCTCCATGTATCTATACTAGAGTACGTATATGCCCTGGCCTTGAAGTAGTCCCTATTTAGGTACTTTCAGACCTAAGCATACACCCCTAAACCCTAAACCCTACCTGCGGATCCAAAACCTACTGTTTTTGGGGGGTTAGACCCTCTAATTAAGTCGTCATAACCTACTATTTTTTGGGTTGGGGGATACAGGTAATACTAGGCTGACTAGGCAGGTACATGAAGCCCTGGCGGACGACGAGGAGCCGGGTTTAGAGTCTGAGGGTTCGCGGTGCCAAGGTTTTTAGAGCTCAGGAATTTGGGACTTCGGCGGCTTTGGCTGCTGAGCTGTAGGTTCAATTTAGGGTTCAGGGTTCAGGGTTTAGGGATTTAGGGGTTTAGGGTTTAAGGATTCGGGCACAAATGCCACACAGCGCCTACCTAAGGCACCTTGCTTTAGATTTTTAAGGGTCCCAAAAGTCGACAAACTCAGACCTGCAGACAAACCTGCAGGCAGTAGCTACGGTTGCAATGTAAGCCGCGTTGCTTTGTGTTCAATTCGCAGCTTCCTATATGCAGGCCGTTCGACATGTCTGCTTAAATGGTCCGTCATGACGGGCTCAAGGTTGAGAGGTTTGGGGGGTTTTGAGTTGAGGGCTTCATGTCTACGATTAGTTTACCGCTTGAGGGATAAACTTTTGGTTGGGTTTAGGGGGCTTCATCGGCTTGAAATTGGGATGTGGTAGATGTTTTAATGCTCGGAATTTATTTGTGTATGTGTTTGTCTGTGTGTGTTTGCGTGTTTCGTTTGGCTGGGTGCAAAACCCAGAATCAAGACCTATTTGGGCAGTGCCCGATAGCTGGGTTCAGCAGCAACAATACTGAACGGTGCCATACCTACGCCCTAGCTCCAAACTCCTAAAACCCTAAACCCTGAACCCCCTAAACCCCCTAAACCCTAAACCCCCTAAACCCTAAACACCCTAAACCCTAAACCCCCCAAGAGGCCGACATCTTCTATGTGTTGCGAACCTGGCCTCCGGAATGGTCGGGGCCGTGTCCGGAGAACGGTGGAAGTGAATCTGGAAAGAAAGGCACAACATGGCTTTCAGCAACTATTGCAACGGTTTAGGGCTTAGGGACGGCTCCCAGCAACTGCTAGCCGCGACGGGGAAAGGACCCCCAAAGAAGGTAACCCTATACTTCGAAAGCCTCAGATGTCCTGGAACGCCTTCTCCGAAAAATTAATAGCCTCCTTTGCAAATGACTCTGAATCCTTTGTTCACCGGCACCGCTGATATGATGCCGTTTGGTTGAGGGTGGTTGAGCATGATCACTTGGGCCGCTATATTTGCCACACTACCGGGTCACTACGGTTTGAGGAGTCTTTCAAGGACGCATCGCATGCAGACGCCTGATTCACAAACCTCTTTCAATGTGGATGCTAAGCGGGTTGCAGATTAAATAACGTGCGCTTGCAAGCACGATTCCGATTGTTCATGAAGCCTCCTTTGTGGCATGCTGCGACAGAGCTGCCCACGTAAATAACAAACACACAAACAAACAAACAAACACAAACACAAACA
>CAJNJA010002515.1:0-12802 GCA_905231915.1 Symbiodinium necroappetens | reverse complement strand
CCTAAATCCTATCCCCTAAACCCTAAACCCTAACCCCTAAATCCTACATGACCGACCTCCACAAGTACCCGGCGAAGAGGCGGTTAAGCATTGCAGGCAGAAGCCTTTACTCCCCCGACCCGAGGATGAAACACCCTCAAGTAGTAGAATTTCAAGGATTTAGGGTTTAGGGGTTTAGGGTTTAGGGTTTAGGATTACTATCAAGACCGCTGCCGCCTGCAAAGGCAAACTCGCACCTAAGTTCGACAGAAGGTTTCGGTGCGCTCGATGCACCCGCTTTTATATAGCCTGCAGTGCCCCAGAGCTCTAGAAAACAGTTCAAATCCCTTAACCCTTAACCCTACACTCGAAACCCTAAACATTAAAACCCTAAACCATAAAACCCCTAAGCAGTATTGTCTCTTTGTCCGAGAGAGTCAATGCATTCTGAAATCCACTAGCTTTGTTGGTGTTTCGAGGGGCTGTGGGCGCTTCGGGATCTGATCTCTGTGCGTACTATATTATAAGGGGTCTTCGTTTAAAGGGATACTAAGCGGTAGTATAAGGTTCACAAGAGCTTGGTAGACTTGAGGCTTATTGGGGAGTGCAGGCACCTTTCCCAGCGTCGACAATGGCAAACAGCCATCGGACGTCCCGGAGGCAAACGTTCTCTGATGGCGCCACGCCTGGTCCGAGACCGCCAAACCTTGATTTGCAACCCCCCCTTAGACAGCCTAAAGCCTAAACCCTGAACCCCAAAAAATCTTTTCACCCTAAACCATAAATCCTGAACTGAGTCTGGCATCCTGAACTGAGTCTGGCCATAACGGTTTCAGTGCCGACGATGATAGCCAGGGGTGGGGCGAAAGGCAAGTATGCAACATGTGCGGCATAGTTACGCAGCAGTGCCATGTGAACCTGTAGACTTCAAAAGCTAGAACCCTAGATTCCAAGTATTTTGGTCCCTATATTACTGAACCCTTGTAGTAGCCCATATAGAACCCTTTAAAAGGAGCCCTTTAAAGGAACCCTAGTCTAATTATTACGGCCCTTATATTACGCCTCTAGACGTGGAGCTCGCCCTACACAAGAGTGTCCCGACACCAGGCGAAGGCCATGTCCGATGTCTTTTGCTGTCGTTTCAAAATCGATGTTTTTCGCTGCGGTATCCGACATGTTGAGTTCCATGTTAGAACACGGTTTTGAGTATGTGATAATCAGCTATAAATGTAGAAGAAGCAACCCTGAGGAATAGTATTTTTTCAGGGCCTTAAATTGAGTTCTATCTAATCTAGAGGCTTTCCTGATTAGAGTAGGGCTTCGGGGTATATTATACGATGCCAATAGCCTATTTGCAACCGCCGGGGTTAGGGTTAGGGCATCTGAGGGTTTGTTTTGGCAGTTGTCCTTGCCTAAAGTTTGCCCATCATCCATGATTTCGACTTGATTGGTGTCCGGGTAGGCTGAAGCGCACATGACATAATCATGTGCAGTTTCAGATCTGTCGTTTCTAGGTCAACCAGAGGCAAAGGCTATTGAGGCTTACTGGGGCATTGAAGGCTTGTTGAGGGATAGCTCGTCTCCACTGAACAATTAGTAATACTATCTTGTGGGTTCCCTTTCCCCCCGAACGCTGTTTCGAATAATTAAGGCCGTTACTTTACGTCGAACTCAATATGGGACCTGATTAATTACCCATTTTGCTCCTCAGGGTTCCTCCTTTTTTACATAGATGTCATACCGCATGGCCTTCTTCGAATTATTAAGACCTCTATTTCGGGGGGTGTTGGGGATTTGAGCAATAATCAAATTTAGGGTGAAGAAGCCCTAAACCCTAAACCCCAAACCCTAAACCCTAAACAATTCGCCCGATATGGCTTGTGAGCTTTAGGGTAGCATTTAGGGTTTTTTTGGGCTTCAGGGTTTAGCATTTAGGGTTTTTTTGGGCTTCAGGGTTTAGCATTTGGGGTTGCGGGTATATGGACTAGGGTTGGGGGTGCTTTTGATTTCGGATTCCTGCGGTCCATCCTGTTCCATTGGCACAGAGGTGCGGTCCGAGGCGCCGGCACCTGTGCGGCGCGGCAGCCCCATATACCCTAAACTTCCTAAACTGTTTTAAATAGAACCCTGAGCCCTAAATTTCAGATGCTTGAACCCGATGAAGACCATCGAACATAGAGCCCTAAACCCTTAACCCTGAACCCTAAACCCTAAACCCCTAAACCCTAAACCGTAAAAACTTTAGGGTTTACATCCAATAGGAGCTGCGGCGTCGGACCAAAGCCGGGGGGAGCACCTGGGGGTTGCTTGAGAACTTGGCTCCTTTTTAGGGGTTTAGGGTGTAGGGTTTTTGGTTTAGGGGTTTAGGGTTTCGGGTTTGTTTTTGAATTTCGTAACAAGCCCTTGAGCCTACGCCAGCGGGTCTAGTTTAGGGTTTAGGAATGGATGGTTCTCCTGGCAAGATGGAGCTTCGGCAACATGTGAATGAGTTTTGCTCTTTGTCTGACACTCAAAGCGAATGAACGGCAAGCGATGTTCCCGTTTAAGAACGACCCCCGTTTCCCAGCTCTCCTGGCGACGCTACACGATATCCAGTGTCCGGAGCCACCAGGCCTTTTGCAGAGTCTGAGGCTTGGACGGCAACCCGCATCACCAAAAAGGCAGCAACAGTGTCACCAAAAAAAGCGATGTTCTGTGTTCAGAGTTCAGGGAGGAAGATGTAACCCAAAACTGCAACTATAAGCCCTAGACCCTCACAAGACCCTAAACCCGACTCCCGAACGCAACCCTAAGCCGAAATCCTTGTAGCACCTTAGGCCCTAACCCCTGCACCCTTACAAAGCCCTACCTCTAAACCCTTCGAAAAGTATAGACTCCTAGATCGCCAGTCCTACCTCCCCCTGTAAGACTCTCAACCCTACACCCTGAGAAAGCTTTAAATCCTAAACCTTAAACCACTTTTCAAAAAAGGTCCCGCGCCCACGAAGTCGATGTCTCTTTCGCGGCATCCGTCAGGAACCAGACAAGCTCCTAAACATGAGCTGTCGTTTGGGATATGCCCACCTTTACCGGCTTACTTAAAAGAGGGGGTTATGGGATATCCCCGCCTTATGGTTCTTGTTTAGGTTGCCTTTTTGGGCCCCCTAAATCCCTAAACCCTAAACCCTAAACTCCTAAACTCCTAAACTCCTAAACTCCTAAACTCCTAAACCCTAAATCAGAGCCCAATCTTACTCAGAAACCGGCCTGGGAACTCGAGTTCACTTGTATATAGTTCTCTAAATTAGGGGGCTCCTTTTCGGGCCCAAAAGAGTACGGCATGCTTTTACAAAGGACCCTAGAAGGGACCGTAGTATAGAGAATTACCCATGTGGATTTAAGGTTGAGTTTAGGCGTTTTGGAGTTCAAGGGTTGAATTTTGGGTTCAGGGTTTAAGGGTTGGGATTGAAGGTGTAGGGTTCACGGTTCACGTGTGGGATTCGTGCAAGAGGCTTCTTTGAGTAAGCCCTAGACCCTAAAACGCTAAAGACTAAGCAGCCTGCTGAGGATGACCTCCAAGTGGACAGCTGTCTAAACCCTAAACCTGCGGATTCCCTTCCTATTAGGGCTTTAGGGTTTTAGGGGTTTAGGGATTTTCAAGCTCTACTTCTTGCTCTGTCGGGCCGCAGCAGTACCATAGTTCAGCACCCTCCTCCACTCTTCGCCCGAACGTCTGACTCCCAGAGCGCACAAACCGTCCAAAGCCCAATCCCTGAAGCCTAGACTGGCTCTAAACCCTAAAACCCCTGAAAAGTCAGCAAAATAATGGTCCCAACACCCATAAAGGGCTATTATTCTACCTACTTTTGGGGTCAAGGTAGGCCCTCTAAACCCCGATCCCTGAATCTGAAACCCCCAAACCCTAAACCCTAAACCCTACACCCTAAACCCTAAACCCTAAACCCTAATCCACTTCTTGCCAGGCCTCGGGATTCCTGAAGGACGAGGTCGGCTTTTGTGGGTTCGATTCTTCCGGGCTTGTGGGGCTCTTTAGAGGAGCCTCAGGATTCTTCCCGGCTTTTTGGTCTTTTAGTGTTCAGGGTTCAGGGTTTAGGGTTTAGGGTCTATAGGGTTTAGGGGTTTAGGGTTTTTTAGGGGACTAGAGGGGACTTCTGGGTGAGAATAGGGTTGTGTTTCTTTTTTTTTGAGGGGGGGGGAAATCCTGGGGTTTCGGGGGCTTCGGGTTGGGAAATCCTGGGGTTTCGGGGGCTTCGGGTTTATAGGGTTATAGGCGACTTCTGGGTTAGCATAGGGGTTTGGGGGGGAGATCATCGATATACATGTATGGGGCCTCTGAGTGGGTATGATTCTCAGGTTTGGACTGTGGGTTGATCGCATGAAGGTTTTGTTTTGTTTTTCGGTTTAGGGTTTAGGACTTGTGCTTCAGCTTTTGGCTTCATTTCCACCAGCCAACAACGCAGAAGAGAATAGACTGCCTACCTCGAAGTCGAAGTCCGTAGATTCTGAGTAATTAACAGACCGCGCCCCGTAGTAAGGGTTCTAATCGGGATCCCGATAGTCTGGCATTTAACCACCTATTGGACAGAGCTACCTTGTTAGTTCCTGTGGGACGTTAGGCTTTAAGAAGAACCCACTACGCAGGCATGCCGCGAAAAGGCACCGCATTTAGTTCATCTGCCCTTGATCGCCACAGTGACGCTGGAGCCTCAGCGCGCATGCCGTGCTTGGCAGGACCTGGACGTTGCGGGACAGCCTGAACAACCTGGGCCTGGCAAGACAGCTGACCAATCCCTAAACCCTAAACCCTAAGCCCTAAACCCCTAAACCCTAAGCCCTAAACCCTAAACCCTAAACCCCTAAACCCCTAAACCCTAAACCCAAGCGGCGGGACCAAGAGCAGTCCAGTGGCATGTGTCTGATAGCCTCCCCCACGAAGCCGCCGCGGAGCTGGTCGCAAATCTTGCTGGACTCGCTCCCCTTGCAGTTCTTCTTCGACCACAAGAAGACGTACCACCCACACAGCTCGCGACCTTCGAGCAAGCCTTGCCCGAGAGCATCTACCGCATCCCTGCCTGCGCTGCGAGCTCTTCGTGAGTAGACATGATGTGGCTATGAACCCTGCCTTCCGGGGTGTCAGCAGGTTTCTCAGAGCGTTGTGCATCTGATTAGGGTTTAGGGTTTAGGCAGTGTTTCAGGTTCAGGGTTTCAGGGTTTCAGGGTTCAGGGTTTAGGGTTTAGGGACCCAGTCATCCATATGCGTAGATGTCGTCCTTCGGCTTGTAGCGGTACGGATGTAAGACGACGCTTGCATACCTCACCTTAAACCTTGAGCTCCACACCCCTAAACCCCAAACCCTAAGCCCTAAACCCCAAACCCTAAACCCCAAGCCCTTACTAAACCCTAAACCCTAAACCCCAAACCCTCCACCCTAAACCCTAAGACCCTAAACCCTAAACCCTAAACCCTAACCCTCACTGTAACCATGTTGAGAAGCTCCTGTATGACCAGGTGGACTTCGATGACTTCCAGTGCCTCCTAGAAAACCTCCAGGCTCAAGCACCTAAGTGGGTAGTTCTCTGAACTAGGGTCCCCTTTTTGGGGTTCTTTTTCGAAGGGTGCCGTCCTATCTTGGAAGTGCTAAAAGGGAACCCTTATTTAGAGAACTACCCGAATACAGAAGCCCGAATAGTTACCAGCTACCAATACTTTGTTTTTGAGATCCGGATAGCTGGATCTCGGGTTGACGTTTGGGTCGAAAAGATTTTGGGCAGGAAGGTGTCAGATGCCGGGCAGCAGTAGCATCTAGTCAAGAGGGTAGTTGGTTTGCAAGAGACATCCTCGCTGAATCCTAGACCCAAGCTCATGTCGCAGCTGGCAACACCAAGACGTGGATCAGATACAAGCAACCGCACAGAGGGTAGCCGCAGCCATCTCAATTGCAAGTCACTAGAGCAATCACATCCCGCAACACCCGCCCAAATTTACCCTTGAGCCCCGAACCATTAAACGGGTGCACCCGGTACCCCAAACTGCATAGAAACCCTTAACTCCCTGAGCCAAAACCCAATGATCTTAAGCTTCTCTGCGATTGCAGGGCAAGCTGGATGGAGAGAGGTCGAAGCTGACAGACAGGGCGCTTCCCTCCCTTCCTTGCCTGACTTCTTTCTTGCCGGTCCGGTTTACGGTTTACGGGGTCTAGGGTTTAGGCTTCAGACTCCTTTCTGTCTTGTTTGCAGGGAATCTGAAGGCCTCAAGAGACTGAAGGCTTCCATGAGACTGTTTTGGAAGCAGAATGGCTGGGTTTCGCTCAGACAATCCAGCAACAAGGGCCTGAATAAATTGGGGTAAGGCTGTATTTGGGCTCTATTTTAGAGTAGATTCACTTCAGGCTTCTACCAAAACCCTTCGATTCGAGACCCGAAAGACTTGACCCTACACCCTCGACCCACGACCCGAAAGCCTAGACACTTGGCTCTATACGCCCAAATCCGAGACCCTCAACCCGAATCCCTCAACCCTAAACCCGAACCCCTAAACCCTAAACCCGGACCCCTAAACCCTAAACCCGAATCCCTAAGCCCTAAGCCTACGCTCTAGTTCGGTTTGAAGGTTTTCGGGATCCCGGCCCCTCAGCGTAGGCCCCATCCCCAAGGCCCTGAACCCTGAAGCTTACGGCCCCTCTTCCCCTAACCAACTTCGGATGTTAAACCCTAAACCCTAAACCCTAACCCTAAACCCTAAACCCTAAACCCCAAACCCTAAACCCCAAACCCTAAGTTTTTTAATTCCTGGAAGACCTCGGACCCTAAATCCTCAACCCAGGAGGCCCCCCCCATTCAGGCGTGCAGAGTCCCGTTGCCATTTCCTGAGAGCGGCTCCGTGATCCAGCGATCTGAGATCCGGGGTTGCGGGACCTAAGAGCACGAGGCATCCGGCTTATTGGTTTAGGGTTTAGGGGGTTTAGGGGGTTTAGGGGGTTTAGGGTTTAGGGTTTAGGGTTTAGGGTCTATTGACTGTTTTTGGCTGACATCTTGTTTTTTTTGTCAATGCTCTGACGGTCCAACTTGCCAAATCCCCACCTAAATTGCCCTAGCTATAGGTTTCCATTGATGGACGAAAGGCCACCCTTGCCTGCCGGGGAGATAGGAGTCCTAAATATATGTTCTGCCAAAGCCCTATTCGACCATGGAGCTGGGTTATTTTGTCTGGGTTTCTCCGTGGGTTCCTGACGAAGCTGTGCCGCAATGGGTGGAAAGTGCTGTGTATGCCAGGCCGGAGTTTTTTTTGCAGAGTTTTTAGGGTTTGGGGTTCAGGGTATAGCTAAACGCTAAACCCTAAACTCTAATGGTTTAGGGTCTAGTCCAGGGCCCGGGGCTTGGGAGACAGGGTTCAGTGTTTGGGCTTTCGGGAGACAGTTTTGGGTTTAGGCTTAGGTTTGGGGTTTAGGGTTTAGGGTTTAGGTTCTGTTTCTAGTGCATTCAAGAAGTCGCTCGTCGATGCATGATGGTATTAGTGATCTCAAATCCAGGCATGCAAACAAGTAAGTCCTAAGCCCATTTGCAAAAATTAAGCATGAGGAGACGAGTCGCTACCACAGGGGCCTTGATGATGAGACTACTGCTTTGTGGCATATTATAATATATACTTGTAACAGGGAGTCCTCCTTTAGAGTTTAGGGTTTAGGGGTTTACGGGTTTAGGGTTTAGGGAACCGCATTGCTAATTATGTAGCGTGGAGAGTCCCAGTCCCCAAATAGCAACGTTTTAGGTTCCGAACACTATCCTCTGAATGCGACTTTTTGTTTCTAAAGCCTTACTATGTGGGTAAGGGTTGAGGGGAAAGCGCCTCAGGTAGAGTGCTTGTATGGGGTTTCGGGTTTAGGGTTTCGGGGCTGGGGGTCTCGGGTTTGGGGTGTTTAGGGTTCAGAGGGTGTACGGTTTAGGGTTTAGGGCTTTGTAGTGCCTTGTTATGGTTCAGCCCACCACGAAAGATTTAGGGCTTCCTTCTTCCATTCTTCCAGGCCGTGGATCTGACTGAAGTGGTTCACAAGCCAAGTCGCTCTGCCATCGGTTCCGATGGCCCGAAATCCCTAAACCCTAAACCTTATACCCTAATAGCCTAAGGGGCTGGGTGCTTTGCCGAAACCATCACCTTCGAATCCCACACCCTGAAGCCTCAGGCAGCTAGCAAGGGAAGCTCTAACCAGAAAGCAGCAAGTAGGGGCCTTTCATTACTAGAACAAGGGTTCTGGGGCACCTTATAGGAAGAGTCTATACAGGATTGGAGTGGCGGTTGTGGTTGAAGGAATAGGGGGGCGAATAGGGGCTCAGGGATAATTCTCTGGCAGCTTTAAGCCTCTATCGCGAGATCACTAATAGGGTCAAGGGTTTAGGGTTTACTGTTTTGTTTGGTACAGGGTCTAGGGTTAACTGTGTAGTTTGTATAAAGCATAAGAGGTTTAGTCTTTACAGTTTCGGGTATTTGCAGGAACACAGTGCAATCCATCAACGGGAACATGACCAGCCCGCTTGTGCGGCACGTTCCCAGAAGTGATCATGTGCCAAATTTGCCGGAATGAAGCTATATACTTATCTAACATCAAGCTTCGAACAGGCCATTCCTTGAAGCAGCGTCAAAGATGGACATCCAGTAGGAACTATAATGTTTCCAATGTGTCAAGAGTCATTTATCGTTCGCGTCATTCGTGTTTGATCAAGTTGAGTAGGCTTTCCCTGCTAAGACCATTGCGCTCTCAAGTACAAGCCGTGTTTTCAAAACGTCGACTTCGGCCACGTGATACTGATCCATGCCGCAATTCACAATGATCACTTAAACATTCTTTCTGAGTTGCAACCGCCTTCAACGTCCATGATCACCGTGGGGTAGCTGCAACATGAACATGGCAAAAACTCCGCTAAACATGATCACTTCAACCGACCTTGTAAATTGTGCCTCTGAGACCGGCTCTGAACACTTTGTCTCATGACATCTCATGACCATTGTTGCGGCAGAAAATGGTCACTCTAGCTCCTAAATCACTGCACCCAATGTCGTGTTTTGATGCACTTGAAGGATGCAAAGTTCAATGAAAGCGCTTCTCTGTGAGCACTGCGAACCCCAACCTTCAAAGCAACTCCGCCAACCTGCGAAAATTGACTTTGGCGAGTGCAGCCAACTTGATCCGAATGCGTGCTGACACGAGCGCATGCACCAAGGACGCAGGTGCACACGTACACGTGCGGGGCGGGTGCCCGCGCTCGAGCACGCGCGCACGAAGCCAAGCATGCTCCCAGTGACGAGGACGCCCAGACGGTGGGGGTCGCCGATGAAGGCGCAACCGCCAGGCCGGGTTCCCTCGATGGCTTGCAGATTTCGAAAGGGCGTTCGGCAGGTTTTCTTGGCTTTGCGATGGTTTTGGGGGTTCGAAGGCTCCGAAGTCCTTCGTCCAGCTGGAAACTTGTAGAGCTCTTAAATCCGTCAGAATTCTGAGATAAGTCCAGTACAGCATACATGTATAGAAATGTGCACACACACACATATATATATATATACACATGGTATGAGCACATAGGTGTATATACACACTTATAAGATCCGAAAGATTCCGAACGACGAGTTTCATTCAAGAAGTACATTCGAGATGAGCCGGCTGAGATTAAAGCGTTGCAGAGGAGGTTGAAGAGGTACCCTAAACCCTAAAGTTTATAAACCCTGTACCGCAAGATGCCCTAAACCCTAAACCCTAAACCCTGGTTGGCGGAGTCCCTCCAAGAGTTGGGGGACTTAGCAAGTGCAGGGTAGCCCATCGGCATACCCATATCATGACATATGGCCTTTGCTTGTTCATGGGGGGGCCCCTCTAAACCCTAAGCCCTAAACCCTACAAGTTTAAGAGCTTCGGAGTTGGCTTCGAAAGTTGGGTTTACAAGATCCTTAAGATTCCAAAACCCCCAAACCCAAAGCCCTAAACCCTAAACCTTAAGCTTTAAACCCCAAACCTTAAACCCCAAAAAAACCCCTAAAACCCTAAACCCGAAGTAGGATTGCATGGTAGGGGCTGAACTCCACAGTCACCAGCTCGACTCTACGATATCTCAGCAGACGCGAAGCCTTGGGATTGAAATCATCACATGCCATTTGGGCTTTAGGCTTTGGGCTTTAGGCTTTGGGGTTTAGGGTTTGGGCTTAGGGCTTTAGGCTTTGGGCTTTAGGCTTTGGGGTTTAGGGTTTGGGCTTAGGGCTTTAGGCTTTGGGCTTTAGGCTTTACGGTTTAGGGTTTGGGCTTAGGGCTTTAGGCTTTGGGCTTTAGGCTTTGGGCTTTAGGGTTTGGGCTTAGGGCTTTATGGTTTAGGGTTTATAGGGCTTATAGGGTTTGGGCTTGAGGGTTTAGGTTTTAGGGTTTGGGCTTTAGGCTTTAGGCTTTAGGTTTACGGTTTAGGGTTTAGGGTTGAGGGTTATTGTTTATCCAAGGAACCCAGCGAAACCCCAAACCCTACGTCCAAGGCCCTGAGAGAGCGTAGCCTAAAATCCAAAGCTCCCACGGCCCGCCGGGAAAGGGCGAATGCCATGCCCGTCGTGGAGGATCTCCCAATGGAGCCTTCAACGCACAATAAAGGGTTTAGGGTTTAGGGTTTAAGGGGTTAGCTTGGTTGATACATGTTGATAAGCCGGCGACTTGCTAGCCTCAACATGAACTTTGTCTTTGCGCCTTGGCTTCAAAGCTGCGCAAACTCGCAACTGAACAACGTGGTTCCCCAGTAGCACCCTTTGGCCCTTGTTTCTTGGTGGTTTCCTTCTGAAAACCAAATAGCGGGAAAAGGGTACCCTTACTAGTAAGGAGCTACTGGAGAACCTACCCTAAACCCTAAAGCCTAAACCCTGAATAAACCGCCGGGGGACATTGAGCCGTGAACCCCGCTGCTAAGGAGTTCCCCATGTGGTTGATGCCGGCCAGGGATCCTTGGCAACACTTAGTCCTTTGTAGTACAGCATGCTATAGTATACTACATAGTAGATAGTGGCATATTACAGAATAGTATAGTATATCATATGACAATTTATGATCTATTACAGAATATTATAGTACATTCTATAGCATATTATGTGCCTTTTATGTATATCACAGTAGATCATAGTATATTTTTTAGTATATTCTGGCTTATTTCAGTATGTTATAGTCTGTTATATAGTATATGTTGGATACTGCCCGCACTCAGTAACAGTTTCGTAATCTTCATCAATATGTATGGATATACAAGGCCCTTCATAGTAGCCCTATTGTAGACTGTTACTGTATGGGGGGGCAGTGTCCAAAGTAATATAGGGGCCTTGATAATTAGAATAGGGTTTGGGGATCCACTATACTATAAATAAAATAAGGAGCCCTCAAAACCCTAGTCTAATTACTTGAAATCCGAAGCCGATGCCTCCCAATGTCTACATCCGGGTGCTTATGTGCTGAACCCCAGACTAAAATATGCTGCTGCCCTCGACCATGAGCCCAAGACCTTAGAAACCCTCAGGAGCCTACCATAAGCTACCTCTTCAAGGATGTATCAAACCCGAAATTAAGCCCTGAACCCCAAACTTTAAACCCTAAACTAAGCCCTAAACCCTAAACCCTAAATTTAGCCCTAAACCCTGAACCCTGAGACCTAAACCCCGAACCCTGAGACCTAAACCCCGAACCCTGAGCCCTAAACCCTAAACCGAAAACCCTGAGCCCTAAACCCTAAACAACCCTTATCAAACCTTGCCAAACCCTTATTTATCGCCGCACACGAAGGTGCGGGACGTACAAAGCATAATGCGGTCGCTAAGAGAGGCCCAGGGGCTTGAAATTTCAGCAAAAGCCTCAAAAGCTGATTTGAGGGCTAGAAGGGTTTATGGTTTAGCGGGGTTTAGGGTTTAGGGTGGTTTAGGGTTTAGGGGGGTGAAGGGTTAAGGATTCACCTGAGCTGAAAAACCGGAAAGCCTGACATTTCAGCCCGAACCGCCTGGCTTCTATGTTCAATGCCAACCCCTGATATGCAACAACGACATCAGGTGGAACGGTTTGCAGGCTTGGGGGGGGGGGTTAGGGGTTAGGGTTTAGGATTGCAGTGCCAAGACTAGCGCCGACAGACAATCTTGAACCGAACGATCTTAATGTTGAAAACTGAAGAAGATCAAACAAACCAATAATTGTGCTGGGAAGCGATCGAAATACTGACAGCAGGCAAAACCGTCAAAACGGAATGCAAACAAAAAGCTGTCGATTAACAAAACCTTGCTGTGTCCCTCAACCCCAATGCCCAAGCCCGCGAATCCGAACCCCTTAACCCCAAACCCACAAATCCTGGCCCCTAACTCCCAATCCCAACCCTAAACCCAAACTCCTTACAGTGAATCCAAGAAAGTTGGAACCTGGGTCTAGGATGATTAGTGCTGGGATGCCCCTAGGCCTTACCTCAAGGGCACTAGCTCTCCGGCTTCTACGAAATAGCCTAAACCCTAAACCCTAAACCCTAAACCGTAATATAGTCACCCAAAACCCAAAACCCTAAACTCCTAAACCCTAAACCCTAAACCCTAATATAGTCACCCCAATGAGAACCATGAAGTAAACCCTGAACCCCCAATCCTCAAGCCTGCGCTCTGGACTGTGCCACGGAACTGCCCGAAAGCCGAGGAATTTCCGGCCTTTCTCAGTGCTCTCCCAGAGGCTGACCTTCGTGGTTTTTGAGGATTTAGGGGCTTTTAGGTGATTTAGAGGGTTTAGGGCTTGGGGTTGAGGGTTTAGGGGATTTAGATTTTTTATACAGGGATTCGCTTGCCAGCCAC
>CAJNJA010002504.1:1580-18238 GCA_905231915.1 Symbiodinium necroappetens | reverse complement strand
CCACCACAAAAAAGAAAAATCATCATGGCAATCACCAACATCGTCTTCATGCTTATAATCATCATGACCATCTACATCATCCCAATCGTCCTCACCCTGATGCTCGTCTTCATCATCATGAAGACTACCCTAAACCGTAAACCCGCAAGGTGGATATTTACTCCGTGCGAAAGTTCATGGTAGGCCGAGCCTGAACAATCTGATGCGGAGTCCACCTCCTGGCTTTCACAGAGACAGCAGGGAAAAAATCTAGGAGAGGAGTGAGACACAGCCGCGAATAGCAGTATAGTAAGTCATGACAGTAGTAATTATTGTGGTAGTAGTAGTAGTAGTAGTAGTAGTAGTAGGAGGAGGAGGAGGAGCAGCAGCAGCAGCAGCAGTAGTAGTAGTAGTAGTTGTTGTTGTTGTTGTCAGCAGCTAGAGCAAGAGTAAGAGGAAGATGAAGACCAAGGGTAAGACTAGAAAGTAAGAGCAACGGCGAGAGTAGGAGGAGCTGGAGCGTGGGAAGGCACTGCTACCGCTACGAGCACTACTGCTACCACCACACCGACGGTGAAGAATCTACACGACGAGGTCGAAGACAACGACGACTACTGACTCCTGATCTACTAGGACGGCGACTACGACTTCCGGAACACCAAAGTAGAACCACCAAAACTTTCGCGACTCTGGCCGCCAACCACCACGGCCAAACACAACAACCGCAGCAGCGTCAACATCTTCACATCTGGAGAGAGTAACAGTAACGGTCGCGATTGAGCAACTACTGTAGGGGTCTGAATGATCAGAAAAGGGTTTGGGACTCATTGAAGTAGAGTTATATAACAAGGAAGCCTCCGGAAATGATATTGGTAATTATTCAGGCATCTATATTATGGGAAAGCCACAACTCACAACTCTCAAAGCTATCATCACAAGACCTGAAGAAAACAATTCCCCGTCGTGTCCTCCTCGAAATCATCGGGGAACTCTTCTTCTTCAAAGTCTTCGTCATCGTAGTCCTCCTCCTGCGGGGTGAGGAGTGTCCCGCTTTGGGGGGACGAGAACCACCAAGGATGCGAGGGCATCTCTGCTTCTCGGTAGTTCTCCAAGTTAGGGTCCCTTTTGGGGGTCCCCAATATGCTACGGCACCCCTGTAAGAAAGGACCCTTAAAGGGACCATAAGGTAGAGAGAACTACCCGGGTTTCTTGAACAGTCGCCTCCTCCCCTGAAGCCATCCCGATGCCGCTGCTGGGTGAGACAGGAATAAAGAACAGGGTGGAGACAGCACTTGGGGTGGTAGAGCCTGGGTGCGGGAAGCCAGCCGGATGGCCAGAACCCGAATAAAGCGAAACACGAAGAGCACGACAGGGAGATCTGCGCATTGATACATGTACATAATATTGCTTATGTATGTGCATGTGTACATATATACATGTACATATATATATATACATATGTATATATATATATGGTTATTTATTTGTACATGTATTTTATGCATACATGCACACACATACCTATACATATGTCTGTATATGTACGATACAGATATAGATATAGGTACAGGTATAGATGTAGATACAGATAAAGATATGGATATGGATAGAGATAAAGATACAGATTTATGTATACATATACATATACATATACATATACATATACATATACATATACATATACAGATACAGATACATATACATATACATATACATATACATATATGGTGTGTTTAGAGAGAAGTCACGGAGGGAGAAAGGGTGAAACGTGACCTCTGCACAGCGGACTGCGCCTGTCTTTGAAAGGTCGTACGCAGTGAAACTTTGAGCCCCAGAGCGGAAAAGCGTGCTACTTCACGATTGCTTGTCATTACGACATGTGGCAGACTAGCCCTACGACCACCAGCATCTCATCACTTTGTGTGCATGTTTGCTTCCGGCTCTGCATCCTCTCAGACTTCGGTAAGCTCAAAACCATCCTACTGCAAGCTCATAGGATTTTGCTATGGTTTGCGCTTCAGGCCTAGATAATTACAATGTGACTTTGGGGTATGTTATAGTATACTTCGCCTCAAGTATAATTTGTTTTTGTTCCTGGTGGTTTCTGCTGTACTCATGCTAAAATATACTCGAGAACCCTATTCTAACCGTTCGGGCTCCCATAACGCACACACCGAAGGCGAAGGTCGTCTCCATTTTCCGCAAGTCTGCACAGAGGAGCGGGTCTGGTTGAGCTTGTCAAGCTCTGAGGTCGTGCTGCTTATGCCGACTGCTACACTTTCTGATTTGGTTTCTGTTGTGGGGACTGGGGCTGGACACTGCACTCTGAGCTGTCTCTGGCCGCTCACCGCGTCGTGATGAGGCGCCTCGGTCGGATCCCGCGAGTTGTCGAAGGCTGAGCTGCGGAAAACGTTTGAGGGCCGCGCTTCACGCCCATCAGCCAGCTCTTGTTGGTGTCCCAATCTACGCTTAACCTCGGAGAATGCGATCTTGCCCAATCCCGTGATCGCTTCCCAGAGGGCCCAATACCCCGTAATTGAGGAATATAGACCTTAAATCTTACTAGTAAGGCCCCTATAATTTAAGGTATACTGCCTGGTTAAGGGATGTTGGGCTCTCTGGGCATTGCAGCGTCCAAGACCCGAACTCCTGCTGCACCTTCTGGGCTGTGGCATAGTCTTGGGCCTCCATGGCCTTTGCCAGCTGGAGCACCTGTCGTGGGGTTTTGCATGCGCCTGGAGAACTGGCCATAATATAGGTGCCTTAATAATTAGAATAAGGTTCTGGGGCCCATATTACTGTAATTACAAAAGGAACCCAAAATAGTATTGGCAATTATCTAGGTCCCTGCATTACAGCTGCGGTGAGCTGCTGATGGTTGCGAATGCTGATCATGAGAAGAATCGTGACGGCGATGGGACATCATGGTGGCACTGCCCGTGCATGCTGCTGTCTGCTGGTGCTGCTGCTGTTGGTGGCAGCACTGAAGGGGATTGTGATGGGGCGGGTGGCGTTGACGGTGGCCATAAAAGCACAATTAGTAGCACAATCACGCTCACCTTCTGGGAGGTAGCAGTACTCAGCTGTCCTGTCCTTAGAGAAGCACAAACACCATGGTAACAACTGCTCTGTGGTATGCGCATTTGCACACGAAAGCAAAACACTTTATGTTCCCGGCTGCAGCTTTGTGTAAAGCTCCTCGAGCTTCTTCAGGACGTCTTCCCTTTTCTTTGGGTTGTTGTCCTGACGAACTTGGGGTTCACCCTGCATATGTAGAGGATGCAGGGGCTTGCGCTCATATTCAGCCACGAATATCTTCGTTTAATTGCCTCGTGCGCGTACCGATGTGGATCTTGTGTGTGGGTGAGTCTGTCCAGTGGGGCATATTATGCCTGTGTCTATTCCTGCGTCTGCTGTTGCCTGCTTCTCCTGTTCTTCGTTCCGGCTGCTGTCACAATGTGTACAAACGTCGTGCCTGCCTTCGTACATCCTCTGCCCGGCACTGCGAAACCCTCAACTGTCGTGCAGAGCTCCTGGGAGCTGTCCAGCAGCAGAGTGAAGACATTCTTGACCTCAGACGGCAAGAACGGCCCACTGAGTCTGCAATCTCCACAGCCTAAACCACGAGCACGATACCACGCGAGAATCAACGTCTTCATTTTGTCCATCAGCTTCAACCTTACATCCTCAGCGCCGTCTTCGTCATTGCCACCATCATCATCATCATCGTCATCGTCATTTGCGTCATTATCGTCATGTCATCATCTTCGCCATCGTCATCATCATCAGCAGCAGCATCATCATCGACATTCACATCAGCGTAATGACCGGCCTCAACATCATAGGCATCAGCAGCATCAGCGCCATCCTCAGAATCATGAGCATCATCCAGACCATCATCACGTAACAATCATAGCCATCGCCAGTCTAGCAAAGAAGGCATTAACGACATCACATTCGCTAGAATCACCCGAACCACCACCACCACGGCACCGCTACCACCACAACGACCACCACCACCACCACCACCACCGCCACCACCACCTCCGCCGCCGCCCGACAAGAAGAAGAAGAAGAAGATGATGATGATCTGCATCATTTCTACTTTCGACAACACCAGAGACGCCGATAACCGATACCAATCTTCAGGTTTTGAAAGATGAAGCACAGGACGAGGATGATGCTGATGGCGATGGTGACGCCTAGAATGGGGCTTAGGGTTTGGGGTTTACTTGAGGGAGGACGAGGAATGTGATGTGGCGAAGATTACGACTATATAACGTAGATCCATGATAGCGATGACAACAATGACAATGGTAACGAACATGATGTTGAGGGTTTGGGGTTCAGGTCGTTTCAGAGTTTATGGCTTCGTTGACAGTGATGATGAAGTTACATAAAGGCTTAATCCCCAAATTGCAGATTTTGTCGCACACACAAAACTTATAGGCCCCGGTCTATCCCTAAACCCAACATAGGGGCCGTCATATTTGGAATAGGGCTTGGGGGTATATTCGAAGAGGAACCCTACAGAATAGCATTGCTAATTATCTGGTTCTTAGTTGGGAATGGAGGACTGGGCTTTTGGGACTACTATAGGGGACCTTAAGGGACTATCATAGGGATCCATTCCCCCATTCCCTACCAAGAACCAAGGGAGTTATTCTGCCGCCAAGCGGCATGTGCCAAGTCATGCGGAGGCAAGGGCTCGCCGATGACTGCGCTGCCCCCAGCGCTCATCTCCTTCGGCTCCAAATGGCGGGATTTAGGAATAGGGTTGATGATAGAAATCCTGCATAACCCATAATTAGGAACGTATAATACATACCTCCCATAGTCTAGGGTCCTTACGGTAATGCAGGATTTATATCATCACCAGTAGGGCTTAAGGCATTTTTTGGAGAAGGATTCGGGTTTAGGATTGGGGTTTAGGGTTTCAGGGTTTCGTGGTTTAGGGTTGAGGGTTTGAGGTTTAGGGGTGAAGGGTTTGGGGATGGGTTTATCAGGTTTTGTAGGATCCATGGGGTCATGAAGGGTTTAGAAGAGGGACTCAATATTTCGAAATGGGTTGAAAGCCCTGAGAGGGCACAAGCGCACACACAGGGTTCAAGAATCAAAAAGAAGAGCAGCACGGCCCTCATGAAGATACCATCCCACTCACCACTATGGTCATGGATTTAGGGTTTAGGACTGAGGGTTTAGGGTTTAGGGTATGGTCATATAGGAAGAACAAAAGACATAGAGTCATAGAGCTACGGTTGGCTCAAGCCTCCCAAACCCTAAGCCTAAACCATCAGACAGCACAAGATTTGCTGGAGATGCTCCTGGATAGCCATGTTGGCATGGGCGACGGACTGGTTTGTAGAAAGCTTCTGCCTGAAAGACGGCTAGGTGCTGTGGGTCGCATTTGTCAATTTCTGCGCTTGGGCCGCAGGCATGGATTTGGTCGGCAGCGGCCAGGCCGTAGGCATGCCTTCTATGACTGGCATTGCTGATGCCGTAGGTGCCTAAGCGTGCCCGAGTTTCCATAAGTCACTCGAAGACTGGAACCTTCATTCTCTGAGTGACAAGCTGTGGACTTTCCGGGAGGCGCCGGGGCCGCCGGCGCCGCCCTGGAACGCGGAAACCAGCAAACAGCCAAAACCAAAAGCAAAAAAGCACGCAGAGAACGCGCAGAAAGGCGCGCTGGGCTTCGGACGGCTTGGCCGGCCAACCGGCCCCCGGCACCGGCCCACCGGGACCCGGCACACCTCCAGGCACCGGCCCGGGACCCATCATGCCTCCACCGCCTCCGGGAATCGGCCCAACACCGGGCCCTGGAACGCCGATGTTGGGATTACAAGGGTTGGGCCCGCAAGGATTCGGACCGCAGCCACCAGGACCGGGGCCTTGAGGCCCACAGGCACCGGGACATGGACCGGGCTGTCCGGGGCAGGGGCCCATGTGGGGCATCGGCCCTGGTGCCATCGGCCCTGGTGCCATGCCACTGGGTCCCACGCCGACGCCGGGGCCCGGCTGTCCTGGCATCGGACCCGGGCCAGGTCCCATGCCAGAATGAGGCCTCAGCAACACCACTACGGGCATAGGATCTCTCTTAGAAGAACACCGTCTTTAATGTAATGATAAAACAACAGGATGGCAAGGAAAAATAAGTCATAGGGATCCGGCATAGACTTCGGCTGCATTGGCCAAGCCCCTCCGGGTCCGGGCATTTGCCCGCCAATCTGCGCCTCGAGCTTTGCAACCGCGCTCCAAGCAAGGATTGGAGTCCAGATGAAAGCTGCAAAGACAAGCTCTGATTACACAAACTCGCTTTCTCTGAGCACCTGATATGCTAAGATCCTCGAAATCCCTTCTGCAGCTAAGGTCTCACCAAGCATGGGTATCTCAGGCAGAGATCGCTGAGCTCCTCACCCCTGGAGCCTTGCCTGGCACCTGGCAAAGACAACACAGACCCTTTCGCAGAGGCCTTTGCTGGTGAACTGCTGTGGGCCCGGCCGGCGCAGCCTTCGCACCTCCGAACAAACAAAAGCTCCGTCACAAAGGACTGGCCTGCACTACACTGGGTTAGGCCGTGGCAAGATTACACACAGTCTGTGAATCAAGGGATGCATACACAAACAGTGCATGCTCCCTTGTGAGCGCTTGTGCGTCGGCATTAATGTCTGCTTGTGCGTATGTGCGCATATGCACATACTGTAGGGGCCTTAATAATTAGAATATGGTTTGGGGGGCTCCTTATTGTAGTCACAGTAAAACATACCCCTAAACCCCAATATTGTTGTTGTTATTGTTATTATATTATTCTATTTATTTTTTTATATTCATATATTGATCTATTTATTTACATATATTGTTATTTATTTTTATTTGTTATTTGTTATTGTTTGTTATTATTATTACAATTATTAAGGCCCCTCTATTAAAAACGACTTCTCTCTTTTTCGGGATTATTATCATCATTCTTATCATTATGATTATAGTAGCCCTTATAGGGTCCTTTCAGGACCCTTTAGAGGAATCCCATTAAGGCCCCTCTATTAAAGGACTTCTCTTAAACCTTAAAAACCCTAAAACCCCTAAAAAAACACTAAAAAAACCATTAAAGAAAAACCTAAAAAAACCTAAAAAAACGTAAAAACCCTCTCTCTTTGTTGGGGGCCTGTGGCCGGCATCTTTGGTGCCTGCGGGACCACGGCACCTGGCTTAGGGGTTTTTAAGGGTGTTTAGGGGTTTCAGGGGTTTTGAGGCTTCTTAGGGGTTTTTTGAAGGTTTTTAGGGGTTTTTAAGTGTTTTTAGGGGTTTAGGGGTTTAGGGCTGCTTGGGAAACCCACCCAGCGGGGAGCATTGAAGGAGAGGAAAGGCGCTTTTTAGGGCTTTTTTGGGTGTTTCTTGGTGTTTTTAGGGTTTTTAGGGCTTTTAGGGCTTGTAGGGTTTTTAGGTTTTTAGGGAGGGGAAAGACTAGGCTTCACTATGCTCCCCAACCTGCCATCATAGCACCGCAGCCCTAGGGAAGATAGTTCCAAAAAAGCAGTCGCATAAAAACAAAAAAATCGAAACCCCAGGGTTTAGGGTTTAGGGTTTCTGGTTTTGGGTTTAGGGTTTAGGGAAAATCGTATATAGCCACACGCTGGTGCAGGGCGTGCTCTCAACCACGCACCGGCCCTCAACCTAAAACCAAAGCCCTGAATCATGAAAACGAAAACCGAAAAACGCTGAAACGTGAAAACCCTACAAGTGTATATAACAGCCTGCAAACCAAAAGAAAAGACAGCAGCTAAACTTCTAAACCGCAAATCGAGCCAAAACGTTGAACAGAGAATCTTCAAGCCTTACATCTGAGGCCGAAAATACATCTCCAGTCGATCTTAGCTCCCGGCTCGCACGCACATCCGTGGTCTGGCAAGGAGCCGGAGTGTGCAGGAAGCCCAAACCCTAAACCCTAGCTTTAGCTTCCCCGGAGATCAGAAATTTGGGGGTCTTGTTTTTTCGAAACTGCGATTGGGTTTCAGGTTGTTTTCTGCACCTCTGGAACACTTTCCAGCTTCTGCAGGCGCTTTTCCATGAGATAAGCTGCCTTTTGCAGGTGCATGGCTTTGCGTTGCGGACTGTGCGTCGATCCCTGCTGCTGGCTACACTCGCAAGTCCGGCCTACCAGAACTCCGCAAAGCACGCGTGATGAAGCATGCATGCATACATACATACATACATGCATACATGCATCCATCCATCCATACATGCACAAGATAGCGCTGCCACGCCTGGAAAGGAAACCGTGGTGCGGACCTCAACCTCGGACACAACGCACTCTTTCCAGTTGGCCGGCGGAAGCTTTGAGGTTTAGGGCTGAGGGTTTAGAAGTTAGGGTTGTGGGTTTTAGGGTTTTGCGGGTTTGGGGGGTTGATGTTTGGCCGGTTTCGGTTGGGGGCCTGGGTCGGGAAGTCTCCCCAATCTAGAGTTTTGGGCATGCACACACACACATGCACAACAGCATGATGATTGAACCTAGCTGTAGAGACCGGTGCTGCTATGCACTCCGTAGCCGACCGAAGCTGTTGCACATCACGACCCGGAACCAGGCCCCAAAGAACCAACATCCTCAAACCCTTAGACCCGAAAAGCCCCCCATAAACCTTTCACACCAAATCCCCTAAACCCTTTTAAAATTTTTTGACCTTGAACCTTCCGCCCTTCCCGGATTCCCCAGAGATGGAAGCCTGCACGACTAGTGATAGTATTCACCCCTTGGAGTCTTTATTTTCAGGATGCTACAATGCTACCCCCAACTACCTCACTGCAACACTCTCGCGGCCCCCAAAGAACAAACTCCAACAAAGCCAGACAACCCTACACCCTAAACCCTAGACCCCAGCAACCAAAACGGCACAAAGACACAGAGAAGAAGCCTCACTTCTGGGCCGCCGGCATTTGGCCCATCTGTGCGGGGGCAGAGTTGAAGATCCGATCCCGAAGCGTGGCCGAGGAGTTGTCATCTGGCAAACATGTGGGGGGGGGCTTCTCAAACTCAGGGGCTTCCCTGAACCCTAAACCCTAAAACCCTAAACCCTAAACCCTTAAACCCTAGACCCTTAAACCCTAAAACCCTAAACCCCTCAAGCCCTAAAACCCTAAACCCTAAAGCCAGGGGGTATATAGTTATAGATTGGCTTCTGAAAATCAGGGTTCAGGGTTTATTGCTTATGGGATTTGGGGGTTTTAGGCTTAGGGTATGTAGCATTCTTGGCTAAGGGTATGCCATTATGGGGATCGAGTACGTAGGGTATTCGGGTTTAGGCCTAGGGCACATAGAACGGGTGAGGGTCTTGGGTTTAAAAAGGGGCATCTTAATGCAACGATACCTTTATTTGGGGGCTCCGTACAATGCGGAATTGAGGGTCTATGCCTCTGTAGGCTTTTAGGGCATGTGGGATGGGTTAAGGCTTAGGGCTAAGGCCAGACGGGTTGAGGGTTTAGGGCATATCATATCCATGAACGTATGCTGCAGTGTTCGACAATAAACAAAAACATAGTAATAACACTAACAATAATCATACTGAGAATAATGATGTCAAAAAAAGATAATAGTAGAGATAGACATAATAATACTAATAGTCATACTAGTAATACTGGTAGTAGTTGTAGCAGTAGTAGGTACAGTAGAAGTAGTACTAACAATGATCATGATGATTCTATTAACAGTAGCAATACCGTACGAATAATTACGGAAACACGAATACCAATTACAAGGATCCTCTGCTCTCAGAATCCTGGATGCCCGACTTCATTTACGAGTCATTGACCTGCGCAGCTCCCCAGGCGAAAATCCCAAATCCTGCATGCTAAGCCCTAGATACTCTAAGCCCAAAACTCCAAAAAAAATCCACACGCAACTAGACCAGATACTCTGAGCCCCAAAACTCCAAAGAAAAACCAAAAAAATCCACACCCAACTAGACAGCCACGGTACCGCCAAAAAAAAAAAGCGCTCGGGTGCCTGGAAGAAGGCAGAGGTAGCGCATGGCGGCAGTGAGCCGACCCGAGTTCGCTAGGATCTCCGCGTACCTAGACGGGGTTCTTTCTGAGGAGTTTAACTTAGGTTACCATATTAGGGATCTATACGGTTGATGACAAAAAAATCCTGCATGACCCATAATAAGGATTCTGCCATAATGCCCATAGTTTAGGGTCCTTAAGGTAATGCAGGATTTCTTTCATCAACAGTAGTAAATAACATGGTTTCCTTAGTATGGTAGCCCTGGGGACCAAATGCCCCTTATAAGTAGGGGCCCTATACCCTTATACTATAAATCCCTATGGTTTGTGAACCTTAAACACTTTTGGGGTTCATGTCGTCCTTAAGGAACTTAAACTAAATCCCTTAAGAAGAACCCAGTAGATAGCCGGTCAAGGGTCCTCAAAGTCTCAGGGTTTTGTTGGGTCTTAAGGCTTAGGGTATAAGGGATATACGGGGCTTTGAGTATATGCTTTGGGCTTAGGGTAGATAGGGTAGATAGGGTAGATAGGGTGGATAGGGTAGATGGGGTAGATGGGGTAGATAGGGTTCAGGGTTTTGGGTATACAGGGTTCAGGGTTTCAGAGTTGTGGATTGCGTGTGAACCCTCATCTTGCTGCTAACTGATATATGCATGTATATAAACAAGCATCTCCGTGTGTATATATATACATACACAGACATGTATGCACAGTAATTCATATACTAGCCAGAAGATGCGAAGCTAGTTACAGCACAATAGATACGAGCCCTGAACTAAACCCTGACCCTAAACCCTAAACCCCAAAACCTTAAACCCTAAACCCAAACCCTGCGGCGACAGAGCTCTGCATCAGGGCACTTCGTCAGCTTCTGGGAGAAGAGCGCATCGGACTGGCAGAACGCTGAAGCATCTGAGTCCTAAGCCCTAGGAACCCATCTATCTATCTATCTACGTGCCTACCTACCTACCGACCTATCTATCTATCTTACTATCTCTACATATATATATATAACACACCCTAGACCCTAAACCCTTTCTGTGTATCCTTAACCTAGGCCTTGCAACCTTTCCATATTTTTCGCTACTAGGCCCTGAACCACTCCGAGCATCTAAGTCCAACACCACACCTGCTGCAACTTGGTCCTAAACACTAAACCCCTGAACCCTGATCTCTAAACCCTCAAACGCACCTGCTGGAACTTGGTCACATCTTGGAGCACCGCCATCTTCTCCACCTCGCTTTGATGTACACAACATGGAACAAACAAACAGCGCGATGGTACAGTAATAGTATAGTCAGTATAGTCTAGTCTAATCAAGTGTAGTATAGACTACATAGTCTAGTCTAACAAATAAAGTATGGTATAGTATAGTATAGTATGTCAGTGCTCGGACGATCCATAGCTGCAGGCAGTGCTATTCCAACTCGCACGACACCACTGCTTTCTATTTTTTTGGGCCTTGCATGCCCCGCGAAGTCGTTCAAATCTTGTAATCCAGCAACCAAAATAATGAAAGATCAAGAATCAGCCAGAGTAAGATGTCAGATTGAACCCTTGCCATTTATTTTGTCTACGCTACTATGCACAACACCCCAAATTGAACCTCAAATCCAAAACCAAAGACTGAAACCTTAAACCCTGAACCCTAAACCCTAAACCCTCAACCCTACACCCTTATAACCCTAAGTCCTAAACCCTAAAACCCTAAACCTACACCCTAGACCCCTGGAACCGAGGTGGCCACCAGGTCTTGCAGCGCCAAGTTCTGCGAGCCCTGGCTCTGCAACAGCTGTCAAATTGCATCGTTTAGGGTTTAGGGTTTAGGGGCTCTGCAACATGGGGAACTTTCAAGCTGGTAGGGGGAACTCCTTGGGGAGATAGACCCTCTCAATAAGGTCCCTTTTTCAGAGAGCCATAAGCAGGGTTAAGAAGGGTGCCCCTTTAGGGGGTCTCCCTTCTACCTAGGAAATACTCAACTCCAACTACGGGTCTTCAGGGTTTCGGATCTAGCCCCCGCTTTGAGGTTCGGTGGAGGGCTTAGGCTTTAGGGTTTAGGGTTTAGGGATTAGGGTTTAGGGTTAGGGTTTAGGGTTAGGGTTTAGGGTTTAGGGCCTAGGGCTTAGGGGAATCTGGAAGAAGAGCAAAAAGACTAAGTTTGCTCGGGTCTTTGTACAAACAAAGAGAGGCGGCCTTTGCTCCTTTGCTGGTGTTGGCATGGCTGTTGGCACTGTCCTCTTTGACTCTAAGTGCTGATTGGGTTGTTGATTCCGCGTCTGTCGCCTTAAAACACCGTCAGCCTTCAAAACACTTCAGTACCAGCACCATATCTTGTTCCCGGCCTCTTGTGAGCTTTTTCTGCGGCTCAGCGGTTGCTCTCCCATCCCCACTCCCGCAAGCAGAAGGGCCTGGGAAGCCACGTGCGTGATGGCCCAGATGCTGACGGTCTTGGGGAAGTTCTTCGCGCAGATGTAGCAGATCTGGCAGCAACGATTCACGTCCGAGGATGATGGTACACCGTGACATGTATGATGATAACAGCGATAACCAAGACTGAACGGGTTGAAAAGTGAAATCGTTAAAAATAGCACAAATATCAGACAAAATCGATGGCACCGTAACCGGGCAAATGAACACAGCGCAAGCAACATATGACATTCATAAGAAAAACGTGCGGAAAGTGTTAAATGCAGCAGGAGTCACAGGTCGGAGCATCGGGAGCGTCATAGTCACGCAAGATAGCAATGAAGAAGCGCCAAAGCTCAAGTTGCTGGCGGAACTTAAAAACATCGTGCATAGAAGCAGTAGGCAAGGATCGTAGTTGCAGCAGACTGCAACAACTCAAATGTGAACTGATTGCAATCATCGCCACCATTCTATCATCATCTGGATCATTTCATCATCATCACCATCTTCTTTTCCGTCTTCTTCCTGACTGTCACCTTCGCCATCAACATCATCGCATCATGAAGCGCATCTATACAAGCAGTGAAAGAACTTTGCTCTGCCCAGCGCACCAGCGCAGAGCGGATATCAAACTTCTCCTTCTCCAGGCGCTCAGCAAGCTGTTCGCATAGGGCCTGGATGCAGTGCAGTCATCGCACGCTTCGGGAATGTTTGCGGTCGCAGGGCGCTTGCGCGCTAGGCTGAAAGGTTTGGGGTATCCTGTTGCCTGAGGGCCGGGGAGTGTTTTCAGGGTCTCTAAGGACAAGCCTTCCTAAACGCCTGTGCAACCCTATCAGTATCCAACAACAGCCGTCTAACAGCACTCTCTACAATCCTCCAAAGGGCTCATGCAAACCCGGCAGATACCCCGTGTAATCTCATTCCACTTCGATGTTCTGGGCTTAAGTCTACTATCCCCTAGTACTCCCTGAATAACCTACTTGTCCATGGAACTCAAGGTTAACCTTTGGGAACTACCAGGATCGCTGCACTCTACGTTCTCCTATACTGTCGCTCTCCCACTCAGAGTATGGGGCCTCGGGAGGTCAGTCAGGAATATGGGTAGTTCTCTAAATTAGGGTCCCTTTCTTAGGTCCCGAATATAGTACGGCATCCGTATAAAAAGGACCCTAAACGGGGACCCTACCTTAGACAACTACCCATATGCCTAAAATGATAGTGGGCTTCCTTTATGCGATTTGGAGTGCTTGCTTCATAGGGAACCCTAAACCCCAACTCCCTAAACCCTAAACCCCCAACCCCAACACCCTCAACCCCAAACCCTAAACCCTAAAACCCCCAAACCCTCAACCCTAAACCCCAAACCCCAACTCCCTAAAACCCCCAAACCCCAAACCCTAAACCCTAAACCCTAAACCCCAAACCCCAACCCCCTCAACCCTGAACCCTGAACCCTAAACCCTAAACCGACACCCAGAGAGCCGGAGCACCTGGTACTCGCGGGCGGAGTAGGTGGCCAGGATGGCTAAGGTCTCCATCCTGGGCTGCTTTTTTAGCTTTTAAGGAGGGTTTAGGGTTTAGGGTTTAGGGTTTAAGGAGCCTAACTTAAGTTCCTATGATAAGGAAAGCCCTACTATTCGCTATATCCCCAATATGAAGGAGCTTAACTTATGTTACTATGAGAAGGAAACCCGTATTATTATTCACTGTCTATCCCCATTATGGCTATGATAAGGAAACCCCCTATCATTCACTATCTATACCCATTATGGCTATGATAAGGAAACCCCTATTTTTCACCATCTATCCCCATTATGGCTATGATAAGGAAACCCCCAATTATTCACTGGATATCACCATTTTATGGTGACTTAAATCAGATTCCTTCCTTTGCAACCCAGCATCCAGTGGGCCAAGTTGGAGTTGGCGACCTCAGGGCTTTTGTCTTGGCCCACTTGGGGGTGGGGGGGGGGGGTTTAGGGGTTTAGNNGGGTTTAGGGTTTAAGGGATTAGGATTTGAGGATAGAATTTTTAAGGGATTAGGGTTTAGGGTTTAAGGGCTTAGGGTTTGGGGATTAGGGTTGAGGGTCCAGGGCTTTTTGGGTGGTTCGGGGTTTCAGGGCTAGCGAGCTGGTTCTCTTGTGCGCAGCATAGTGGGTCCCCGGCCATCTTGCTAAAGTCGTTGGTCATGATGTTCCCGACCGTCGTCAGGAAGGTGTCACCCTGCGGGATTTCAATCATGGAACTATATAAGCCCGCCCAAAGTTTGTCCTGAGGAAAAATGCCGCCCTGACGGCGCTAACCGGAAATATCACTGAGACCGCGCTCGGAAGACAAGGGCGAAAACGGCTCTTGCAACGGTTGCCCGCTTCGAAGTCCCTAAACCCCTAAAACCCAAAACCCTTGAGCCCTAAACCCTGAACCCCTCAACCCTAAACCCCAAACCCCTAAACCCCAGAACCCTAAACCCCTATACCCTAAACCCTCAACGGCTCCTGGAGGCGAAGGTACTCGTCCCGCGCGCGCGTCCAGAGGGTGATGCCGCCGCCAGAGGCCAAAAGCAAGGCCTCTCTGAGGATTACATCCGGGTTCTGGGTTTCCGGGTTTCGGGGTTCAGAGGTTTTAGGGGCTTTAGGGGTTCAGTGGTTAGGGGTTTTGGGGTTTTGGGGTTTCGGGTTTAGGGGTTTAGGGGTTTAGGGGTATTAGGGGTTTCGGGGTTTCGGGGCTTTTAGGGGTCTAGGGGTTCAGGGTTTTAGGGTCTAGGGGTTTCGGTTTTGGGGGTTCAGAGTTCAGGGTCCAGGGCTGAAGGTTTACAGGTCTAGGGTTTAAGGTTTAGGGCTTCGGGTTTGGATTTGGGGTTTACGGATTTTTGGGCTTTGGAACAGACGAAAAGGAATAGAGTAAGCAGGGTCTTGAAGGTTTCCATGCAACAGATGTTGCAGGGTTGCTTAGACCCCCTATGTTCTCTACATTAGGGTCCCTTTTTAGGGTCCCCAAAATAGTACGTCACCCTTTTTCAAAAGGACCCTAAAAGGGACCGTAATTTAGAGAACCGACCCTGAAAGCACCCTTATAGGACACCCCTTATAGATCCCAAAAAGGAATCCCGACAAAGGGACCCTAATTTGTAGAGAGAGCCGACCACCCTTCTTACTTAAAGAAAGGAGCTAAGCAGAAAGAGGCCACGTCTCCTCGGCCATCAACCCCAAACCCCGAAACCTTAAACCCCTAAACCCCTAAACCCCTAAACCCTAAAAGCCCAAAAAACCCAGAAAATGTCTCCTCGGCCATCTTCCCACTCTTGAAGCAGAGCTCCACCGCGGCCGTCAGGTTTCCCACCTCGCTCCGGAGGCTCCAAACGGAAAATCTTACGGTTGAGGATGAATAAGACATGTACCAGGGTTTAGGGTTTTTAGGGTTCCCTTACCCTCAAAGGACACATTTTTTAAGGTTTTTGGGCCCAAAGACCCTATTGTATACGGCCTTTGGACTATTTTGATGCTAAGGGTAAGGGATGTACCAGGGTTTAGGGTTGGTTTAGGGTTTAGGGGCCCTAAAGGAATGCTAGGATCTAGGCTTCGGGAGTTGGGGGTTGAGGGTGTAGGGTTTTTTGCAGATCCGAAAGGAAGCTTTTCTGAAACCTCATATGCAGACTCCTTGAAGGAACGCCGTAGATCGCGTCTGAAGCCCTGAAAGTATTCCTGGAAGGAGCTCCCTCACGAGGGACCTCTTTAAATCCCTAGGATTCGACGAATCACAACAGGAACCCCTACTGGGTTCTTGTTGAGGGATTGTATTAAAGTTACTATACTAGGGGATCTTTTGTAAATAATGGGGTTTCCTTAGTATGGTAACTTAAACCATACCCTAAAACCAAAGCCCCTAAACCCTAAACCCCTAAACCCTAAAACCTAAACCCTACAACCTAAACCATAACAAGACCCCAGCCTACAGGGAGGGCTTGTAAGGGGAGTCTCATAGCACCCCGCAGCTCTCTGCTTTTGGTGAAACGGGCTACGTACTTCGGAAGTCTTGGCTTTGGGGGCTTTAGGGCTTTTAGGGTGCAGGGTTTAGGGTTTAGGGTTTAGGGTTTAGGGAGGGTGTAGGGGGGTTACGGTAATACATGGAATCTCAGATGTCGAAACAGCTTCAGTGGTCGTATGCCCCTGTAGTCCTTCCCGTACCATCATATGGGTGGTGCTCTAAACTAGAGCCCCTTCTGGGGGGGGTTCCTACTTATACGGGTGCCGCACAAAATTGGGGACCCCAAAAGGGACCC
>CAJNJA010002493.1:0-18239 GCA_905231915.1 Symbiodinium necroappetens | reverse complement strand
TAGTAGCAGCAGCAGTAATAGTAGTATTGCTAGTATGGTTAAAAAACATTATCATTATTTGCTATTGTTATCCATGTATTTTTTATTGTCAACAGTCTTGTTTGACCACTCTTGACAACAAGAGGACTATGGCCTGGTCGTAGCCGTGGCCTTGGCCGTAGCCGCCTTGGTCGTAGCCGCCCTGGCCGTAGCCGCCTTGGCCGTAGCCCTGATCATAGCCTCCGTAGTGGTTCTGGGCATACGTGTCGTGCATGCCTGGCGTCACAAGGTTATCTCCAGGCGTCAAGCGTGTCTATTCGCTCTTCTGCTAGGGAAAAACCAGCGACAGGGCTCTAGCGAGTGCGTAGGTAGGTCAAGGCGTGGTGTCTGTTCACCTGTGCTGCTAAGCTCTCGTTGCCCGATATCTGCCGAAAAATCCTTAGTTGGATGGGTGGCAAAAAAAGGGAGACTCGGAACACCATTGGCTGCCTCATAAGCCCGCATGAATTTTTTTGACATACATGTCCTTCTGGTCATATGCTGAAGGAAATGGAAAACATGAAGGTAAGGAACCGTTTTCGCATCACCTTCCTATGTTACGGACCGTTCCTGACCTCAGATAAGACCGAGTAATGCTTAGCTACGCAAAGCCAGTATCTGAACCCCCGGCCGCCGAATTCGTGCGCATGCGTAAGCAGAGACAGCAATCAAAGCAATGGTACTAACAAGGACTAGGAGGAGCAGGTGTGGGATGATGAAGAAGGAGTCTGTGCTTCTGGATATGCTGATCCTGATATATCCTCACGAAGATGATGAAGATGAGGATCATGACGCCACGAATGGCGAGGATGAGGAAGGTGAGGAAGATAAGGAGCACAATGAGAACAACCACTTGTACGAATATACGGGCCTTGATAACCAGGCTCCCCAATATGATTACAATCTACATTTGTATATACATTATGAGGCAAAGCCTCTTCCAAATATCTAAGGTCAGTACAGAACACCTGTAGTTACAGACTAATCATTCCGGCCCCTATGTTAAACTTGCGCACCTTTGGCACCGAAATATAATTATCCCGTCGAGCATCCGAAAAGCTGACACATGCCCGGCCAGCATTGAATGAAACTAGGGCCGAATGCGTTTAACAGGCCTCTGAAAATACATTTGGGCTTGCGCGAAGCTCCGGGATATCAGTTTGAGCAGTTATGGCTTGTTGCTAAATCAGGACAAATTAAAGCATGTTCGGCTGTGGGGATGGCATTGAACAACAGTTTTGCCGAAACTAGGGCGAATGCGTTTAGCACGCCTTGGAAATATGCTTGGGCTTGGTCGGAGCTTCGGGAATTGAACTTGAGCAGTTGATGGGTGGCGTTGTTTTTGGGTGTAGCGACGGCATTGAACACCAGGTTGAATACCAGATTTGTTGAAACTAGAGCCGAATGCATTTAGCAGGCCTTGGAACATGCATTTGGGTTTGGCCGGGGGCTTCGGGAGCTCAGTTTGAAACAGCTCTAGATACGTTGTCCAAGCCTTGAAAAATGCATGTAGCCTTTGGTTGGAGGTCTGGAAACTAAATAAAAGCATTTTCGGATGTAGGGACGGCATTGAACACCGGATTTGTTGAAACCCGGGCCGAATGCATTTAGCAGTGAGCAGGCCTTGGAAAATGCAAAATTCAGTTTGGTCGGGAGCCGAAAGAGCTCAATTCAGCGCAGTCGCGTTTAGAAGGCCTTGGGAAATGCCTTTGGGCTTGGTCGGAGCTCCGGGAACTGAATTCTGCCCCGAAACCCACCCTGCAACCCAACCTACCGTTCTGGAACCCGCTGGCCCATGGCCCAGGATGCCCAGAACCCCCGGTTCCCACACCCCACACAGTGACCGCCCGAACCTTACCTGCAAAGACATGCGGAACCGCACCCGGAACCACCCGGAACCTGACCTTGCCTGCCCCAAACCTTGTTTTGGCTTCAGCCCCAAAGCTCTCTCTGTCTCTGTTGGGGAAAAAGTCACGGTGAGGCATATCGGCGGGGCAAACGTTTTGACTTCAGGGGACCTTTCTTGTCTTAAGACGTCTTATTTGTGGCAACAAGTCTCAGGCCCAGCGGAGTATCTTGTACACTGATTGAAAATTTGTACTGCTTTAATGTTGCGGAGGACTGCTCCGTGGGTCCTCCTCGTCAAGCTTCTACGATTCTACAGGGGGAATGTGCCCCGCAACTCCCGCCCAAAACCCGCTCCGGAACCTGCCCCAGTCTGCCCCAAACCTTATTTCGGCTGAAGACCCCAAAGCTCTCGTTGTCAGGGAAAATGCTTTTGCAAAATCCCTTGGAGCTTTCATGACACCAAACGAAAAGTAACCCCACAAGAGCACAAAGAGGTATATCAACAAAAAACTGGGCATAATCTCCAGCGAGCCTGGTGCCTGGCCGAAGAAGGCCGCGAGGTAGGGCCGGCTACGACCAACGCCTGAAAGGGGTCTGTAGGGTTGGGGTGGACGGTTAAAGGTTTAGGGAATGGGTTCCAGGGTTTAGCTTTCAGGGTTCAAGGTTTATAGGGCTTGGGTAATGGCTTGAGTCGAAACCTTGAGCTACTTCTGACTCGGAACCGTGGAGAAACTCGGAAGTTGAGGCATCAACGGGCCTCCAGCGAAGCTTGTCTGCAACTCAGCCAACGACGTCCAAGAAGTTGGGGCATGCAACCTCGGACGCACATGACATCACACACGGAGCAACGATGGGATACTATGGAATCATCTACTACTAATGTTGAGCCAGAACCCAAGGGTAGAGTTCAGGCGTCGAACCGCGCAGTCTTACCAAGCGTTCCGACCCGTATATCCGCAGGGGTCGAGGTGTCCGGCGTTAAGCGGGAGAAAGCTGGGCCCAGGGCTTCGGGCCTAAGATTAGAGACTTTGTCATTAGAATAGGGTTCTGGGCTCTAGTAGAGGCATCCCAGCATGTTCAGGCCTCTATATTAGGGGTTTGAGTTTAAGGGTTCTGGTTTGAGAGTATAAAGCACAAGGTGCAGAGGGCGGTACCACCACGGGCCACATTGGTTGCTTAGGAATTCTGGATTAAGGATTTCGCATCTAGGGTTAGAAATTAGGGTCAGGGTTTAGAAATTTAGGACATAGGGGATAGGATTTAAGATCCAAGCCTTAGAGTCACTGAGAAATCAGTTCTCTCAGGAAACGTCTTTTTATCTTCAATCTTCAACTCAAGAACATTCCCAAACCCTAAACCTGTGTGAGGAGCTTTCGAAATACCTGCAGAGCGACTATCCTGAATCGTCGCAAGTACAACCCTACAAAGTCCTAACTCGGAAAGCACGACAAACCCTGAAGTGAGGCCTTACAAGTCCCAAACTGTCATCCTAAAACCTAAACCCTACATCGTAAACCCCAAACCACTACCCCAAATCGAAACCTTGAACCCCAAACCCCAAAGAGGTCCCGGCAGAGCCCAGCGCATGGCTTACACCATGGAGGGGAAAGCCGCTTCTGCGGGAAGACGTGGCCGGGAAAGGGCCGTAAAGCAAAGGACAACTTCAGAGACTTTAACAATTTGCATATGGTTGTGGGGCATGTTATATATAAGAACTACAAGCGAATAGCACCACTATTTTCTCAGACCCCCTACATTATGGAGCCCCACCTCCGAAAAGTTCCAGATTTTGGAGTAAACCTACTGATTCCCTACTAATTAGTACACACTGAGAGTAACTGCTCAGTGCCCGTATAGCACCTTTCTAGTACCTTCGTAATACCCATGGAGTAATACAGGTAGCATGTGTCTAGGTTTCGGGTTTTGGGTGCTTCGGTGTGAACAGCTTGGAGTTGGGGCTTGGGGGCTTGGAATTTGGGTCCAGCAACAATGCTTCCAATTCAAGGAACTGGCATTCAACGCATGCCACTAGCGTTGCAAGTTCACGATGCTCAACGGCACAGTGTAGGCGTTTTGGGTTACTTTATACGATAAATATGAGAAGGAACCCTAAGGATAGTATTGTCAGGCTTCTATATTAGCTTCGGTTGGTCTAGCTATTTGGACCGAAACGGCGGCGCACTGTCCTGGGCGAAAAGGCGAAGGGCCATGATTCAAAGGACTGGGTCGAGCATACCCGAAACCCGAAGCCCACAGACCCGTTGCAGTTACAGGGTGCCGAAAGCCTAAACCCTAAACCACAAACCCCAAACCCTAAAGCCAAATCCTAAACCCCAAACCCTTTAAAAAGCGATGATCATAGACTCCCCACCGGGCTCCACAAGTTGCGCAGATGTCACTCAGATTCTTTAAGAGCTCAGAAACCGAATCTTCGAGAACAGAGCTTACATAGTGTAGCATAAGATAGCATTCGATAATGTACAATGCAGCATAGTACCATCTAGATTATTCTGGTATAATTTAGTACAGCAAAATATCGCAGAGTATGACAAACGATGTCCTTCGTGAACCCGCTAACCTCGAATCCTGCATCAACAGTCTCATGTGCCTCCGAGCAAGGTCATGTGTCTGCCTTTGCAGGCAGCAGGCCAGTGCTGACAAGCCTCATGACCCTAAACCCTAAACTTTAAACTCTAAACCCAAAGCCCTAAACCCTAAACCCTAAGCCGTCCCATGCTGCCACTTCCATTTGGCATTGCTTCATCCTGCCGTCGCACCTATGCGCTTCTGAAACGCGCGGCTCCACCGCAGTTGTCAACCTGGCAACCTTCAATGGCAACAACGACACACTATAATTTAGGGTTTAGGGTTTAGGGTTTTGCATTGCAACAACAACCTGCATACCCTAAGCTCGACGCCATAAAGCCCTGAAGTCCAAAACGGGAGAGCTCACCCCCCGGAGTCGCCCCTCCAGGAGACGCTACCTTCGTGCCTTTGCCCTCTGTCTTTTGCCTCTAAATATAGGGGTTGGAATAGCTACAAGAGGGTCTTGGAGAATGAGATCATCCTCTTGCGACAAGAAATGGAATACCATTACAAGGCATTTAGGGCTCCATACCGTCCGAAGCTTTGGGAAGTTTAAATCTTACGGGGCTTAGGGTTTAGAATTCGGCTCTTTTCGCGGCGATTCTGAACACAAACTGATGGACGATGGCTACGAAACGAATCCAGGAACACTGGGAATTAGTTGTGCGTGTATTGGGTACCATTCTGGCTGACTCCGAACAGAATGGATGCAAAGATGACTTTGATAGAATGTAGCCGGTGCTCCGAACAAATACTGTCGGTTCGTGGGATATGGTATACAATAATTATACCGGGGAAGCCTGAGAAATACAAGTTACTAGTACTAATGAACCTAGCCCAAAACAGGTCAACCTTTCCATTGCGGTAAGACTTTACGTACCCAAGAAGGTGAAGGTTACTACCCCAGCCATTAAGAAAACACAGGGGCCTTAACAAGTAGAATTGGGTTTTGGATGCCGAAGTATACTCATTTATAGAAGGAATATAAGGGGACACTATCACAAACTATCCACCCCGATCACCCCGTATATTACGGGCAGTTGCACGGAGGTATCTCGGGCCAGCGTCCTTCGCCGGCAAGCTGAAATCCAGAGTGGCCGCTTAGGATGTGGGGCGAGGTTTAGGGATGTACGGCTTCGGGTTGCAGGAATTAGTGTTCAGAATTTGGGGTTTAGGGCCTTGGGGCTTTGTCTTCGGTATAAGGCTCAGGGATTTCAGCTTAGGGTCTGGCAGATGGGCTGTGGTTTGGAACTTGTTTAAGGCACCTTTTTCCTGTGCAGGGAAGCCTATTTGGGGAATGCCCGGGCAGTTGTGCGGGCCAGAATGATTTCAGGGTTTCCTTTTGATTCGGTAATGTCAATACCTGTCGGGGATGGATTGCTGGCTGCCTGACAGAGCCGAATCCGATCAGTCTGTCCTGATCGCTGGTAGTTTGAGACATGCATAGCTTACTGCCTTAAACAAACCTTGAACCCTAAGACCCAACCCCTAAACCCAAAACCCGGAAAAGCCCAAACTGCTTGCAACGCTGTACTCGTGAAGTAAACAAGTGCATATCAAAGATCAAGCGGCCAACTCTGGACAGGATCCCTACAGTCTGACGCCCAGGATGCTGCCGGCAGGCAAACCCTAGGTTTACAAATTTAGGGTTCGGGGATGTTCCGGATTTAGAGTCGAGGGTTTGGGGCTTAGGGCGGAATAGTTGGAATCTGGTTTTTTGGTGCATATCATAGTACCACTAGGAGGTGGTACGATGATATGCACCAAAACCTTGTTCCAACTGTTCGTAAGGACTCCGATCTCTCTATTAACTGCCATCGGGGGTTTAGGGCTTGCAGGGCTTATGGGGTTTGCAGGGCTTCAAGGCTTACAGGCCTTAAGGCCTTACAGGGCCTGCGGGGCTTGTGGGTTTAGGGGCTCGAAATCCGATCGTGCTCTGATGCATGGAGTTTGGTGTTGCGGGGTCTAGGCGACGATGATGATGATGATGATGATGTCGATGCCGAAGGTGATGCAGATGCGCATGGACATGACAATGAGAATGAAGACGACGGCCGGGCGACTACAAGAGGACCACGAAGTCGACGAAGAGCCGGAGGCCGAGGACGAGGACGATGAGGAGGAGGAGGAGTAGGAGGAGGAGCAGGAGGACGGGGAGAAACTCAGCGAGCTTTCAAGCTTCACACGCTCACAAACTGCACTGGCAGCGCTCTGGGCGTCAATGCAGTCTGGCCAAGGGTGGACGAAAACCTAAAAGGGCTACAGCCATCTAAAACGGGCCCATGTGAGGTTGTGGGGGCTTCAGTAGCACTAGTTTGCGTAGAAGTAAAACCTTTCGTGGCTGCGAAGGGTGTGTGGCCCTTCCAGGAAGGTCCATATTAAGTCCCCTCTGGCCTACCCCAGCCCTGCCGAAGAGCGGCGATCTTTGAACTTTGAAGACCCTGGACACTCAAAGCCGGTGATCTGGCGTAGCAGCAGTATCTGTGAGCAGACTGTTAGTGCAAAGGTAACGGTGCTAGCACCGCTGGGTGACGAACACGCAAACAAGAACAGCAGCGACAACGAAAGCAACGGAGGCCATGACCTGCACATAGCAGCACCACGACGACCAGCAGAAGCAGCACCAGCACTGTAAAGAGTAGCAGTACTAGTAGCAGTAGCAGTAGCAGTAGTAGTAGTAGTAGTAGTAGTAGAGGTAGCAGAAGAAGTAGCAGAAGAAATAGCAGAAGAAATAGCAGAAGTAGTAGTAGTAGTAGTAGTAGTAGCAGTAGTAGTAGTAGTAGTAGTAGTAGTAGAAGGAAGAAGAAGAAGTAGTAGTAGTAGTAGCAGCAGCAGCTTAGTAGAAGTAGTAGTAGAAGAAGAAGAAGTAGTAGAAGTAGTAGAAGTAGTAGAAGTAGATTATAGTAGAAGAAGAAGTAGTAGTAGTAGTAGCAGTAGTAGTAGTAGTAGTAGTAGTAGTAGTAATGATAATAATAATAATAATAGCAGCTGCTCCAACTTGTGCTGAGATAGCACTTAATGGAAACAGCCAAAGTAACGAGTTCCAGTGTAAATGTAACTGTGGAAGACCCGGAAGCCGAACGGCTCGGCTACCCCGGCAGGGTTGGAATTCTGTGTTCTGCGAGTTCATCGCTGCAAACGTCACAGGGAGCACATTCGAGGCAATTCCGTTGTGCCGAAAGGCAGTAGGCAGGCCTTTAAGGCTCCTCTAGGGACTCCGGAACGCAAACCGAAAGAGAGAGGTCGAGATGGGCACCTCGCTATCTGATGCCCGATATATCTGAGAATATGTGAGAAAAGTGCTCCTGCCTCAAATGTGCTGAGCAGTTCATTGTTTGACGGAGAAAGGTCGTTGGTGCTTCGCAACCAGTGAAACAAACTGCAGAAGCTGACCACTTCAACGGCAAAAGACTGTCTAAATCGTTAAGCAAGAGCTGTGATGCTCCAAATGGCGCGGTGTCATCGGGACGAATAGTCCCCAACGTAACATGTTTCCATGGATCAGCTGCCCAAAGGCTAGAAGTCATGAGGAGGAGATGACAGCAGCCGTTGCATGAACGGCGTGTGAGACCGTCATGGTAGACCTGAGAAGCATGCATTCAGATTGACGAAACAAGGCTAACCGAAGAAAGTAAATGCACTGCTCTTTATCTGGGCTCTTGTCAAGCATCTTCACTTCAGTTCGAAGCCTGGGACTCTATGGTTAAGTATATCCATACAGAGAAAGAGAGCGAGAGAGAGGGAGAGAGAGCGAGCGAGAGAGAGAGACGAGAACATTTACATCTACATATATACGTATAAAGATAAAGATATGTGTATATATATATATACAATCCTGTTTTGGGCAAGCGGCCCGCGTCTGCCTCTTCCTGATGGTGTCGAGACTTGCTCCGCGCTTCCCATCGACTGGTGATGGTTTACGTGGTAGAGAGCCGTGCCGCGGAGGTTCAGGCTTTTCCTGCAGGGCAGGGGGAAAAGCATCAGAAACCGTAGAAACCCCTAAACCCCTAAGCCAGAAGCTTCACGCAGGAAATAACCCGATAAGGCTGGACAAAGCATGCCACAAGAAATCTCGAGAACCGGAGCTAAAAAGAATGCGGGGTACACCACGGCGAACATCACGTGATCGATGCGAAGCTGCATCGATAAACTTCCGAGCCATCGGTAAAGATGCGGTGCTACCTAAACCCTAAACCCTAAACCCCTAAACCCCTAAACCCTAAACCCCAAACCCTAAACCTGAAACCCTCTGTGATCTTTAACCCGCCTTCGGTTGACGGAGATGGACTGGAAAAAGTGTTGTTTGCCAATCCGAATGAGCTCAGAACTCTCAGCAGCCAAGGTTGTGCACCTGCATGCCGACAACTACAGATCAAGCATCGCTATTGTATAACTCTAAACCCGAAACTTCCCTAAATGCTAAAACCGATGCTGAGGAAAGCTGTAATTGCAGCAGTGAAAATATCAGTGTGTAGTAGCAGTGTCATTGTTCCTTTTTTTTTGAGAACTGCCACTGCGACGGTGTTGATTTCCTGCTATTGCTTGTAATGGCAGTGGCGGTAGTCGTCGTAGCCGTAGTGGCAAGGTTGTTGGTGGTGGAGCTGGTGGTGATGTAGCGAAGGCAGTTGCAAGATCTTGAGAGCTGTTGCAATCGTCGCCATACTGATTTTGCAGCTACTGCTACCATCAAGCTCGGTCGTACAGTGTTGCTGCTAATATACTCCGTAGATAGTATCAATATGCAATACTAAATATTGCTGCTGTACTCCGTAGACACCAGTATATGCCCAGTATGAATATGCTCGTCTTCGCTCTGCTCATCAGCACTGCTGCGATTATTGCTGGCGTCTCCGCAGTATTGCTTTGACACTGTCCTATCATCAGCAGCAACAGCGGCAACAAAAACAACTCAAGAAAACAAATTAAAGTCATCATCATCATCATCATCATCCGCGTCGTCGTGATCATCGGCTTTCGGTGTGCACAGATACATTACCAACACCTTTGTCATATCCGCTCTACTCGTCGTAAGCTCTTATCGGCAATGAAGAGTGTCTGCGCTGAGGCGCCTGGAAAGCACAGGACCTTCTTCTTCAAGACAATGCTCGTCCACAACCAACGGCGAAACAATGCTGACGTTGGTAAGCACGCTCTCCGTCCTCAGGTCCGCAGACGATCGGGATTGAGTTCCAAGACATCAGAAATATAAAAGAAGCTAAATCTACCAACGCCAGCATGAATGTACATGTCGGAGTGTTAGCAGTATACAATGGAGGATTGTATATATGCTCATGCCAACGAAGGTGATGACGCATGTCATAATGATGATGACGACGGCGAGGATAAAGATCATGATGGTGATGATGATGATGACGATGATGCTGATGATCATGATGATGATGCTGATGATGATGATGATGATCCTGCTGATGATGATGATGATGATAACGATGAAGACGACGATCAGGATGTCGATGGCGATGACGATGATAATGAGGAAGACGAGGACGACGAGGATGATGACGATGATGATAATAATATATAAAAATTAACGACGATAATGATGCTGACGACGATGACGATGACGATGACGATGACGATGATGATGACGAAGAAGAAGACGACGATGAGGAGGAGGATGACGATGATGATGATGATGATGATGACGATACTAAGGACAGAAGCGTCTCACAGGATGATTCCCTCCGTTGCCATTCTGCGCTGCGTCGTGGCAGGACTAGTGCCAGAAGCAGCAGCACAAGAAGCAGCAGCAGCAGCATCACTAGCAGCAGCAGCACTCTCTTGAGAGCTTGCTGTCACCTCGACCGTCCGCTGAGGCACGGCCCCACCACGCGCTTCGTGACCCGCAGCCGCCCGGACACCAGCACCCAAGCCGCGTCCGCCACGGTCCCTCGGGCATACTATAGTAAATTATAGTTACAACAGTATACTATAATACACTATAGTGTCGGTCGGAGATTGCTATCGGTTGAGGGGTGGATGTGCTATTCCTGCTGCCATATTGCTGCCTGTGGTTACTCTTAACCGTCATTGGCTGTACGGCTCTAGTATCCCGAGCCTTAAAGGCTTCGGGTTTAGGGCATCGCTTGGCAGACACGATTGCAACTGCCGCGCGCACCCTCCCTCTCTCACTTCTGCCCCAACCATGACCGGCTCACAATTGCACATTGATAGACGGAGATCATGTCTTTGAAAATAACTTGGGTGGTGTCCCTTTGCCGTATGACTTCGTGGCAAAAAAACAAACGCTTCGAGCCTCGCCTTGATCGTGGTTTAAAGTCCGAAGCTCCTGAAAGGCGACCTCCAACCTTGGCCCCAAAGCCCTCAGATCCATAAGCCCTAACATCCCAAAGACCCAAACCCTAAACCCCCAGACCCTCTAAAAGCCGATTTAGGGTAATTAGGGTTCGGGGTCTAGGGCTCAGGCCCTAAAGCCTACCTCTTAAAGCCGCCAGCCCAAACCCTCCCGCGCATGATGCGAGCCTGCGCTGGAGACCGCATCCCCTTGCATGAGGTCAAAGGTCTCCGCTGCGTCGGTGATCTTCTCGACGCCTCGGATGCCCAGGGGATTTCAGGGTTGCTTAGGGCTTTAAAGGGCCACTCAAAATGGCAACATGCGGCCTCAATAGTTGAAGAGGGTTCAGGGGTGTACTATAAACTCAATACGGAACCCTAAGGAATAGTGTTGCGAACTATCTAGCCGTCTATCTGAAGGGCTTCGGGCTTGAGGCATCAGGTACAAGGCTTCGGGTTGTCTCGGCAGCCCGAGAAATTGGAGCGCAGGGCTTGTGCTGTCCGGCTTATGGCTTCGGTGTGCGCTTTGGGTCCGTCTTAAGACTGGGGGCCTGGGGACTGGGATCCACTCTAGAGCCCAAGGGCCCTCGGGTTTCGGGACACGGAGGGTTTAGGGCTTTGGGTTTAGAAAGTTTAGAATCCAAAAAACTAGAATAAGGCGGCCTGCTTGGCAGGATGGAGTTCTCAAGGCAACGCACATGACTTTGCAACGGCATGCTATAGTTACAGGTGCCTCACAACTGGAAAAGGACTGGGGTCCATCATTCTACACGGCGATACAATTCAAAAGAATCCGACCTCTGTATGACGCAGTTGAGGAGTCCCTGGGACAAACCAGGAAAAGCCTCAAGCGTTGCAAACGGATTTCTCCATTTGGGGCGTGGAGTAAAGCCTGCTGTCACTTTGACTGCAGGACGCCACGAGAATCTCAAACCACAAGCTAGTTCCGGCCAAACTTATTTCTAAGCCCGCCTGCAACAGCCCATGACACAGCAGGACCCGGGCCGCAGCGAAAGTGAGCTTTTGGTCTTGTGGGGTCTTGGTAGGGTTGGCAGGTAGATTGGAGCTTGGGGCGCCGGGCCTAGTGCTTGGAGCTACTCTCGGGGCCTTCATAAATAGCATAGGTTTCTGGAGTATATGACAGTATATGCTACAATTCATGATAGGACCAATACTATTGCTAAAAAGGCAGGCTTCCGTAGCAGGGCAGCTGATTGCGAGCTTCTGGCAGATTGCAGATGCCAGCTAAAGTCAGTAGCTAAGACCCGCAGACGCAAGGATCTTTCTAAAGCTAAGCGGCTGTGACAACGGCAACTACAATTTAATTCTATTCCTTAGGGTCTATCGTAAACATAATCTCATATACCCCAAAGCCCTATTGTAATCATACACAAATACGAGGAAATCGTCGCGCAACCCGCCACTCCCCGATCCAGAACCCCTCCGAGTTGCTATCCCTCTCCAGCTCTCGCATCAAGGGTATCCTCTCCAAGTACATCCGCACCTGGCCACGACTTCACAGGCTGAAGCTGGAGGGGGGCAGGAATTATCAAATATCTCTGACATCCTCATCGTCATCACCACCCCAACCATGATCATCGGTGGCAGCAGCCTCGGCATCAGCATCAACCTGAGCATCAGGACCAGAATTAAAAGAACTGTACGACTAACAGAAACCAGCACTGAAGATCTATGATGAGTTACCAAACGATGTGCGATGAGTAGCAGCAAAATCCGGGGGGGTCGTAGCTGCGGCTTCGGTCTAGGGTTCAATCCTCCATCCCTACGCTCCCAAACCCTCAAATAGCGAAATCCTAAACCCTGAACTCTAGACCCCAAACCCTGAAGTGTTAAGCAGATCCCGAACCCACATAGCTCACAAAGAACTCAAAGATCCCACCTGGGATCGCCTTATTAGGCTCTTGAGCTGATCCGGGAGGAAGTTCATCAAGGCTGCCTCCTGGTAAGCGGGTTTGGAGGGTGAAGGGTTTAGGGTTTAGGGTTCAGGTGGCGATTCTTCTGTCGGCTCCCGGTCTAGGACAGCACCAGGGGATTACATCTGCAGCAGGCAGCACCCCCGGAACTTGGAGCCAGGAGCGGCTTTTCTGTAGCCATATGTTGGATTTTATGGCCTTCCTGTAGAAAAGGGTTCTTTTTTACTCGATACCTACAGTCAAATTATCTGGCTGCAGGAAGGATCCTTAACAGGGAGTTCCAAATTCTGATTCCGGGACCCCAACCCTTCGATTCAACCATTTCAACCAGAACGCATCATAAATGCATCATTGCTACTACCTGCTACCACGGCCACTCGTACTTGCCCAGACACCTGTGTCATGACTGGACGAACAGACCTACCTTGTTCGTGGAACATGGTACTAAAGGGGACAAGTTGGAGTATGACTATACGGGAACTATAAATCGAGAATATGACAATTTATTCTCACTTCTATATTGCTTTCGGCGGTTTTGCGTGCCGCATACGCAGGAAGGTCGGGCCAACGGGATATGATACGCGAATGCCCAAACCCCAATAGGAGATGGGTCCCGGCAAATTCAACACCCCGGCCCTCAAGGAGTCAATGGAGGACAGCCACGACAACCGCTACTGCCACTGGTACTACGACGACAACAACGATTGATCTACTACGACTGTGTCTACTACGACCCATGCTTCTATGACCACGACCGCACGAAGTGCAACAATACGCAACGACACAAACGAAAGACCCTGAACCTTAAGCCCTAAACCTCAAACTGTAAGCCCAATAAAGATAGCTGCACCTTCGCATGAATGCGACGGCGATCGAAGATGTACCTCAGGCTAGTATTAAAGTATTACAATGCTATGGTATGCTAGTATTATGGACTGAGGACGTATCAAGGGCTGGCAAAAACCCCATCAACAGCAAGCTGAGTCATGTCATGGGCCAGGGAAGCAGATCTTTGGGCCTGGAAGTCCTGTGCCTCAAAAAGCCTCCGTCCACGAAAGAACAGTGGGGTTCGGGTTTAGGGATTGCCATCCCAGGTCATTCCAGCTGGTGTAAGCATCTGGCCGTAAGTACGCTTTCACCTTCAACTGGGTGGCTTCCTCCGGTTGCAAGGCGCGTGAAGAAACATCTCATCATGGCGTAAGTCTTGCGCAACATGCTGAAACATCCCGACTACTGCACCTGTTCATTGTTTTCGCTGCTTCGGTAGAGTACATATTCCTGCAAATGTTGGATTCATGTTGCTGCTGTGCCTGAACCCGAAGAACTGTACCCTCAACCCGAAACCCTGCACCGTTTAGGGCATCTTGTGCACCTTTGCTCCCAACTCAAAAAAGCTTTCAAGCTCGCGTGGAACGTTGAAGCAGTCTAGACGATCAGGAACTTAGTCAAGACTACATTTATTATTTCATGACGATTGCCAAGCCTGTGTCGTGCTCGTGGCCGTCACAAGTCAATGATCAAGATAATGCCCAGGTTCTTCAACAACAACAACAACAACACAATTCAATTCAACTCAATTCAAATCAACTTATCTCAACTCAACTCAATTCAAGTCAATTCGAATTCGAACCCATTGAACGCTGCGTGAGCGGACTCCACGCATGGCGGGCATATTACCGCACCAAGCACTCACTAGGTGTGAAAACGACCCATATCAAAAGGATCAAGCATGACTGAGTTATGTGATGAGAACTGACATGTCAACTCATGGTGACCGATCCACACTGTGCTGCCTCGTGCTGCTCAGAGCCGGCAACCCTCCCTATCTCCACCGAGCAGGATTGCCCAGCTGCCCCGTATCAGATAGGACTGACGAGCACATGAGAGGTTCGGGAGGCCCCCACACAGCAGGACCACGGTCTGAGCGCGGGACGCATTTGAAGAAGTATCTGGCCTGTACTTGTCACGTCGAGTGTCGAGTGTCCGGCATGGGCAGGACTGCTGCGAGCAAGCAGGCTGCGCCCTCAGCGGCATGTGCGACTGGCCGGCCACGTGATGCCTTCGCCGTCATCGCATCTCTTTTGATCCTCAATTCAGTAGCGGTAGTGCTTTGCAAAGCAAAGGACGGAACTCGTGGCCTGTACCTTTGCGCAGAATATGCTAAGTCAGGAGGCCGGGCCACCAACAGACTAATGACTGGCCAGAGGTCCCGCGTCCAGAGCTGTCAGTATCTGTCAGTATTTCCAGTTCCACACAAGTTAATTACCGTGACTGGCTGGTGAGGCGAAGGCTCGCTGCTGTTGGGGTGCCCCGCAGTGCAGAAAACACGGATACAAGGCTTGAGACGGCTTTGTTGGCTGAAACTGCAGTTTTTGGCCACAACAGTTGTGCAGAAAACTGACACGGCGGAGCACGAAGCAAAGCTTGGCCCAGAACGCTTTAGCAGGCTGCTCGGTCTTGCGAAGCAGCAAAATGCGCAGCTATAAAGCTTAAGACGGTCCACGGAGCGAAAACTGGGCGAAAAACTGGGCTTCAAATTGCTAGGTGCACGGCACCACGGGCTCAGTCATGTTTGATCTCTTAGTCAAAGCTGCTGCGGGCAGTCTTGCACATGCACATAGCATTTTTGGCCTTGACGTGGGGCACTATTGTGGTGTCTTTAGCCAAGACTTGATCTCCGACCATTGTTGCTGCCCAAGGTGCCCAGCATTCCACCAGAGAATGCGAATCTCTCGCCTGGCACGGCCTGACCTTGGACCGGCGGGTTGCCGGTGCGCTCGGCGCTTGAGGGGGGCAATTGCCCGTCATCGCGGCGAACCTGTTCTGGGGTATGCAGGGGTGAGGACCTGACCTCGATATGACACCGGCTGTTGCTTGGTGATAGCTTCTTGCATGCATGCTAAAAAGACTTCTTCCGAATCTGAGAATAACTTTGTGAGCGCTCTGGCAGCATTGCCAATCGCCACGAAGCAAGCTAAGTGACTCCCTCTACCGTGCGGACGGTGGAAACCCTACCGCCTGCCCAGTAATCAATGCCTTAGACAGCGACGGGGTCCAGGAATTGGGACCAGACCGGTTCAGTAAGCACGGAGGCACATGGTTCGAGAAGGGGCACAGTCCTTGACGTCACTCTGGGGCCTGCCAAGACCTCTAGCAAAAGGAGTTGCGCCCAAAGCCCGTTCCGAAGCCTCCTAACTGCGGCGGCCGTTTGGTCCGTGGCGGCTACAACAACAACAACCCCAACGGCAACGGCAACAGCAACGGCAACGGCAACGGCAGCATCATCTGCTCCTTCATATCCACCACAACCATCATCAACACCACAACTACCATTTATCATCATCATCATCATCACCCGAATCATCATCAACGTGGTCGTGGTCGGCATGAGTGTCATACTTCTTCAACAATGCACAATGCCTTAGCTCAAAAATGATTGCTGCGAAGAGTTGTCGAGTCCGGGAATCGAGCTCACAACAAACACGGTACTGCTAGCCGTAATGGCAGCAGTCGCCGTAGGAAGTTGAATAGTCGTAGTGGCAGTGGTAGTAGCAGCAGTAGTGGCACCTGTCCTTTCACTCAAACCTGACCAGTACGCTCTATCTGGAAACCAACAAAGGGAACCCCGATTCGAGCTTGCAGCACCCGAACTAAGTGGACCCTACGTCTTGAAAGCCCAAGGTCGGCGCCGTTCCCCTACAAGACAGCCTGAAAGCCTCAAAGATCAGCAGCCCAAACCATGTCCTCCACTTGCGTCTTCTGAAGGTGCATGCGGACCGCGGCTAGCTCCTCCAGAACGGAGCATCAGGCAGCCAGCGCAAGGATCGCAGTACCAATGACAACGATGACTGGCACTGGTGCGCACCCCTTTCGCCAAGTGTGAGGATCAGCTGGAAAGCCTTGCAACAACCCTAAACATCCCTAAACCCAAAACCCACAAGTAGAGACCGTAGTCTACACAACATAGCCCCACGGCCGAATCTGACTTCACTCCGACTTCATGGACACAACAGAAACCCACCGGCAAGGTCCTCGTTGAACACCCTACGACGATCCCAGATCCTCATCAAAAGGAGTCACTCCGTGGGAGACGACGCTCAGAAGCCGGGGGGCTCTGAAGTAGAGATGATTGCAGATTCGTTGAGGATAAGCACGCCTTGACAAGGGGGGGAAGCTTAGCTTGGAACGATCCTCGACTATGGCAGCAGAGTGTAGGATTCCGACCCTCCCTGGCATTGTGCCACCTGTTTCGATGCCTTCAATGCTCGCGCCTTGCTTGCAGCGATGGGGTTGCAGGGCTTGACTCTTTGCAGAGGGAAGCCTTGTGCGTGTCATGAGTGCTTAGTGGCTCTGGGCTTTTACGGGCCTTTGCGGGCTTTTTGGGTTCTGGCAAACCTTGCCAAGGATCTTGAAGAAGGCCTGCGTGATGAGCGACACACAGATGGCCTGGGTTCGTGCAGGCTTGCAACAAACCACCTCTGCGTCGACATCATAGCACGAGAAGAACTCGACAAGCATAAATGATACCGGCGACGGAGAGCTTGCTCTCCCGAAATGGCTAGAGGCTCTTCAGAAAAATCAATCAGCACTCAGCCAAAAATTCCCAAAGGCTACGCTATCTCGGACGGGCGGCAAAAGCCGAAAGGGCGAAGAACATGAAGACCAACACGAAGAGTCGCTCCGGTAGGTTGACTGGAGTCACTTCGGCTGGCATGGTCCGCATGACACCGAGGGTCCAATAGAAGCAGAACACCTGAGGGTCACGCAGAAATTACGGCTCATGTGCAGCTTATAAAATTAGGGACCTGCTTCTGGGGGCGCCCTTACATGAAGGATTCTTGCTCTGGCAGCGTACGATGGGACGCACTTCCAACTACCAGCGGAGCAGTCAGCTGCTAGGGCATCCAAAGGACCGTGGTTTAGGCATTAGCTTGAGGACAGAAGGGATGATATCCCACCAAAAAAGTCGTACCCCGACGCCTCAACCGTTTCCACCAGAATCAACGCTGAATGGGGATTCTGGAGACATCGCCATCACTATCTACCAGGGTAGGACCACTAGCAGCCATAATCATACCATGTACTCATACCATGAAACCTGTACAAAATGATGATAGTACTTTCATTCTATAACCATAACAACGGCGAGGATAACGATGACGATGATGCTGCTGATGGGGATAACGATTGGTAATGATGATGGTGACGATTAAGAAGAGGAAGGAGAAGAAGGAGACAGCGGTGGTGATGATGATACTGACGCCAACCATATGCATAAGACTAGCAACGAGAAAAACAAAGCAACGGCAACAGTACTTTAAAAAAGCAGTAGCAAGCAGAAGCAGAAGCAGCATTGGTAGTGGAAGTAGTAGTAGCAGCAGCAGCAGCAGCAGAAGCAGCAGCAGCAGCAGGAGCAGCAGGAGTAGTAGTAGTAGTAGTAGTAGTAGTAGTAGTAGTAGTAGTAGTAGCAGCAGCAGCAGCAGTAGCAAGAGTAGTACTAGCAGTAGCAATAGCAGTAGCAGCAGCAGCAGTAGTAGT
>CAJNJA010002482.1:0-18240 GCA_905231915.1 Symbiodinium necroappetens | reverse complement strand
GGTTTAGGGTTTAGGGTTTACAGGGTTTAGGGTTTAGGGTTTAGGGATTAGGATTTAGGGATTAGGGTTTAGGGTTTAGGGATTAGGGTTTAGAGTTTAGGGTTTAGGGTTTATAGGGTTTAGGGGTTCAGGGAGCTGTAACGTAATCATTGCTGTCAACATTCAACGGCTAGCATTGCAGCTTTGGAGTTCATAACCCCACCATACCCTCAAGGCCAAATTCCTGAAATACTGAGTCGTGATCTTCCCTGGAATCCAATCCCTTCGGCCAAGAATTTAAAGCATGAGCCACAAACCCAAAAAGGACTACAGGGTTGAGGATTTAGGTTCTATGGGTTCGGTCTAGTACTTGGGCTTGTGGTTTCGGGTTTAGGGTTTGGGGTTTGGGGCATGATGAGGTGTTAAAACTAAAGCTCTGCACCCACCTCTTGGTTTCTATCCTAAAGTTTGACCTCTGTCAGACTCAGGAAACCGCCGAAAGTAACGAACCCTACGGAGCAATCGTAGTAATGATTGAGGCCCCTATGTGCACCCGACACCCTAAACCCTGAACCCTACCTTAACTTAACGCCCAAAAGCCTACCTTTTTAAGGATCTATATAAGGAAATCATAATACGAATGCCTAAAAAGGCAGGTTTTATAGGGTCCAGGCAAGCCCGAAACCCTAATAAAGCCCGTTTAAAGGAACCCTTAAAGGGAGCCTCATAGACCCCATTTTGAGGGAACCCTTAAAGGAACCCCATGCTAATTAGCTGGAACAGTCTCCACCTCGCGGCGTTCACGTCGTCGTCATCGTTACCATCCTGGGCTCTTGGTAAGGGAGTTTAATTTCTTCGTTTTAATAGGGTTTTCTAATAGGGTTTATATATTTGCTGCAGGGTTTTATAGGGTTTTAGGGTTTAAGGTTTTTTGTTAAAGGGTTCTATTTAAGTTACCATCATAGGGATCTATAGTACATAATAGGGTGTCCTTCTTATGGCAACTTAAATAAAATCCCCTCACAAGAGCCCAGTCTCATCATCGGCGCCGTCTTTCGGGAGAGGTTCGAGCTGCCCGGCCGTCACCCAGAGCAAATGCTCCTGCCAGGGATATCTGGGCACCATGAAACTTATGTCTGTCTGTCTGTCTGTCTGTCTGTCTGTCTGTCTGTCTGTCTGTCTGTATGTATGTATGTATGTATGTATGTATGTATGTGTGTGTGTATATGTATGTGTGTATATATATATATTAAGTACAAACACACATATATATATATATGTATGTATGTATGTATGTATGTATGTATGTATGTATGTATGGGGCTGTGACGAGCAGTAACCCAAGGGTCCATGTACTCCCATAGTAGATACTCTTGGCCTCCAAGCAGTCCCTAGAAAGAGTACTTTGCAGCCAGGTCAGATTATATACTATTTGGGCACATGGACCCTTAGGGTAATATACTATTTGGGTACATGGACCCTTAGGGTAACCCACTACAACGGAGAACCGGGCTCCTGGCGGCTAACACCACAACACAGAGGGCATAAAATCAATGGATATGTTTCGTTCGGACGGGTGTGGTCAAACCCTAAACCCTAAACCCCTGAATACCCTAACCCCCTAAACCCCTAAACCCTTAACCCTAAACCCTTACTAGGAAGGTCCTGGGATTCGTAGGTCAGTAATTTTTCCCAAGGTGCATTCAGCGTTCTAATGTTTCGGTTGTTTTAAAGATGTGGCTTCAGGCTTCAAGGTAAATGTGGGCATGGATCCCTATGATAGCCCCTTAAGGTCCCCTATAGTAGTCCCAGTCACCCATTCCCCCATTTCTCTACTAAGAACCAAGGAGTAGGTTTCGGGTTTAGAGTTTAGGCTTGATGGGTCTACGGTGGTATGCTTTCCCCAATATCCAGGGATGATACGGGGATACAGTGGCTAACTGTGAAGAAATGTGGAGGTAGTTCTCCAAGACAGGGTCCCTCTTTGGGTCCCGAAAGCAGTATGGCAACGCTTATAAAAAGAACCCTTAAAGGGACCCTAATTTAGAGAACTACCCTTCTAGAAACCCAACTCCTTTGAAGGAACATTAAAAGGGATACCCATGTATTGAATTGACGAACCCCTTTCGTCCACTGCTCCCGAACAGGGTTCCTCGAAATGCGAAGTTTAGGGTTTTGGGTTTAAGGTGAAACAGAGCCCCAACTGAGGACACGCATTCAACAACCCGCATGCAACCAAGGCACGCCCTCGCTGGGCGTTTCGATGAGGATTTCATGCTTGCTGCCTGGTAGTAGGGAATGGGTAGCAGTGGTGCGTGAATTGGAGTTTCGTTTTTCATGCCCAGATTTCCGGGCTCTTTTTCCCCTATACCGAAAACCCAATGCCCACTGGCTTTAGTCTAAAATCCGTATTGAGGTGTTCGTGGTCTCCTGGCAAGGACTTGATGATTCAATATGGGGGCCTTAACAAGCAGAATAGGGTCATAATTACAGAGCAAATATGGGCATGTGAGACTCTAGCAAGGGTCATCATTCCGAACTCACATTTGGGGGCTTTCTCGGCTTGACTAGCGGCTTGGGGAAGAAAAAAAGATGGTCCATCTCTACGGCATTAAGGTGCGGAACCAGGCACCGTAACACAAAGAAGTCAGCATAGTACAGCTGATGTTTATCAATCCTAATCCCCAAAGGCTACCTACTGTCTCCAAAGTAGTTCCTTGTCTTGGTTACCTTCTATTTGGGTTTAGGGTTTAGGGTTTAGGTATATACGATCCTAAATACAAAGACTGGTTAAAGCAAAAAGGGAACTACAATGGAGAATGAAGGTAATCCCGAAGCCCAGTGTGGGAACACCGTGGAGCGGGCGTCGAAGACCACACAACTGCAAATCCCAGGATAAACGAGTGTAGGAATGAGTATCTGGGATTGCAGAAAGGGGCCCCAAGGCCCAACATGCATGGTGGACTCTGGGCTTCAAGACAGGCCAATCATTTAGGCTTAGTAGCCGCAGGGCGGATTCACACCGACTTGTTCTGAATCGGCACCCTAAACCCTAAACCCTAAACCACCAGCGCGGAGATCATTCTCAAGGATTTACCTGGGGATCCCAAAACCGACTGCCTTGGGGATATGCCCTTTATTGCAGGGGTTATGACGTACTGTTTTGCAGGGTTTAGGGGTGTAGGTCTGGTACCCTCAGGGTCGATGTGCCCGAATAGCATATCTTTGGCCCCAAAGTGCCTATACATGGACTACTGTAACGCCAAAGCATATACTATTCAGGCTTATTTATGTACATGGACCCTTAGGGGGGATAATGAGTATATACATATATATATACACACACATTTTTTGTATATTATATAGTAGTATCTACTTTATGAGGACATTGACCCTTAGTGGTAGGGCTTGAGGGTATAGGGTTTAGCGCTTTTTTGGGCTATTGGAGTCTCCGACTGCCTCGTTATTGGTCCCTGCCAGGGTCTTTGTCGGTTTAGGGTATAGGGGTTTAGAGTTTAGAGTTTAGGGGTTTAGGGCTTTAGGGGTTTAGGGGTTAAGGGTTTGGGGGCTTAGAACTCTCCTCCTTGAGGACAAGGACCTAGCTCTAGGGCTCCATGCACCCATATAGCATGGCATATACATTGCCCCTAATGTACCTATATCTTCAAGACGATGAAAACCTACGATGTCCTCAGGGGGCCTTTATAGCTAGAAAAAGGGTGTTTTTTGGGGTGTGTGTGTGTAGCATAAACATAGCGAAGCGCCCCTAGGGAAGAATAGCAGTAGTTGTTCAGGCTTTCTATTTACTGGGCTCCACCCAGAAGACTTCAGCCTCTCGCCTCCAGAACCGTGAACCCCCAAACCCCATACTTTCAACCTGAAACGACTGGATCAAATCCAGAACCGCAAAGCCCTGAAATAAATCTGCTCCCCTCTCAATGCTCTCTCTCGACCTATCTATCTATCTATCTATCTATCTATCTATATATTACAGTTATACACAGAGCCGGTATAAAAAGGCTCCTACAAACAACTGAAAGAGAACACGCATCGTAGAAACCAGCCGACGGGAACAACACTTGAATGCGCTTCTGTAGAAGCTCTGTCGGCTGTTATCGGGTATAGTATATACGGCCTTCATCATCAAAGCAGGATTTCAGGGGTATACACTAGGGTATATGTAAAACGATGAGCCCTGCGGAATGGTATGTGGGTAGTTCTCCAAGTGAACATCCCTTTTAGGGTCCTTTTTACAAGGGTGCCGTGCTATTTTGGAGACCTAAGAACGGACCCTAATTTAGACAAATACCCATGTGCAATTGTGAAGGCTTCCATACGAAAGCACGAAAAGAGCCAACCAAAAGAACGCCCCATACCCCGACAAACCTCTCAAACCTTATACCCTACACCCTGAACCTTCAGCACTCACTTAAACCCCAAACCCTGAAACGTTAAACCTTAAGTTGTAAGCCCTAAGCCCTACCTTAAAGAATCATATACTATAAACGGATTCATAGCACTAGGGCATAGGGCCCCTACTTTTAAGGGTCATCAGGTCCTTAAGGTGAATCTTACATCTCACAGATCCTGCACCAGGTAGCCTGGCATGTAGTGATGAGGAGGTCCGCCCTGCATTGTAGCAGCCGGAGCTTCGTTTGGAAGGTTTCGGGGCTCAGGGTTTAGGGTTTAGGGATTTAGGGGTTTAGGGTTAAGGGTTTAGGGCTTCGGGGCTCAGGGTCTAGGGTTTAGGGTTCAGGGTTAAGGGTTTAGGGTTATTCCAAAGGATCCATAGACTACCATTCTGGAATTAAGTCCCCCCAAACAAAAACATCCCTAGTGTGGAATTCGGGACCTACGTAACTCCATATAATGGTTGATGATAGAAATCCTGCCTTACCATAATAAGGAATATACCAGAACTCCCATAATTTAGGGTCCTTACCCATAGGCCCCTAAGTAGTTCCTGTTTATGGTTTATATTTAGAATCCTATAAGGTAATCCCAAAAAGGAACTACTTAGGGTCCTTAAGGTACGGTAATGCAGGATTACTTCATCAGCAGTAGTATATATGGACCCTCTTGGATGCTCTCGGGACCAGGATTCTCGGAGGGCTCTTGCTTAAGGGGGGTTCTTTAACAGGTTCTAGGAGCATTCTCTAAAGGGTTCGACTTGGGGGTTCCGAAAATAGCGGACCCTGATATAGCACCCTAAATGGTAGGATCCTTATTATAAGGACCCCAAGATAAGGTACCCCTCATTTTCGGAAAGCCCCACTTCTATGACGGGTTCTATGAGGGTTCTGGAAGGGTTCTGCATGGGCTTCTCCTCAGCGGTTTCGGTGCTTGCCAGGGACGGTGCTTTTGGCTGTCCTTTGCTTCTGTGTTTTAGGGTTCGGGGGGTACCATAAGCTACTTTTTTGCAGGGCCCCTTTTACTCGAGTTTATCTTCATGCCCTACGAAGAAGCAGCTTCTCGTCACCGTTACAACCGCAAACCCCGGACTTTTCCAACACTCCACACTATTCCAGAAGGCTGGAGTCGATTTGGCTGCCTGGTTTGATTTCATTTCTGTACTGCTCCAATCTTGTAAAAGCATCCCACCGTTTTGCCAAGGGCTCCTCGACGGTCAGCACGCCACTGGCATCGAAGCCCTCCATTGGGTTGCCCATGACCTGGAAGCCGTCAAACAGGAGAACGCAAAAACAAAAACTAGACCCTGATTTGTAGGCCCGGCACTGTTAGCGAATCAAAGGATCCATAAAGCTAGAACTTTTTGTACCCCCAAACAGCGTGGTGACACAACGGGGCTCTTATGCTACACGGCACAGTGGTATTCATACACTGGTTCCGAATGCTATTTGCGTCTGTCCCGATCCTTGGTTGCCAAAACAAACAAAAAATGTTTCATATATAAAACCCTAAACACTAAACCCTAAACCCAAGCTTGAACACCTAAAGCTCCCCCACTGGCTCAAGAATGCGAGAACTCACAGTCACGCCTGCAGGTCCAGCTTGGCCCGTCGCACAGGAACGCTTGATCCCCCATCTAGGCCGGAAATCTCACCTCACCCCTTGCAGCCAAAGAAGACACAACAATTCATGAGCACCAAGAAATCCAGAATTAGCGTGTTTAGGGACTCCGTGTACCACCGGCAACACTTCAAGCTAAATAGCTCTCTGGGAGCCAATGCTTACACCCCTACTACCGGGATACTACCGCATTCTACGAGCTGCGGGCAACTGATGATTTAGGGCTTAGGGTCTTGGTCGACACAAGAGCAGCTTTCCGTAACGAAGACACGTCTGCGTGGCAACCATATCGAGGCTGTAAACCTGAAGCCCTCGCACAGCTTTCACGAAACGTGATGCAACCCTACCAAACCTGACAACACCCCTAAACCCTAAACCCTACCAGCTAAAAGAACTTTCAGCCCTGAACCCTAAACCCTAGACCCAAAAACTCTGGCCCCTTGACCCTGAAGCTCTAAACACCCTTAAACCCAAAGGCCCGAAGACCCTAAGGCCCTACAGCGCTAGATTCAGCCCTATTTATACTGTACTATACTATACTATACTATACTATACTATACTATACTATACTATACTCTGCTCTACTCTACTCTACTATACTAGACTATACTATGCTATATTATACTATACTATACTATTCCATACCTACTATACTAGACTATATACTATGCTAGACTTTACACTATACCATATACTATACTATACTCTACTAAACTATACGAGACTATGCCATATACTTACTATAACCATACTTACTAAACTTATAGATTCAGCCCCGGGTGCTCTTCGGTCCGGCTCCAAGACTGGCTGCTTGCAGCCCTTCCGCATGGACCAGAAGCCTCCGAAGCACCCGGGCTTAGGGACTGTAGGGCTTACGTTAGGGCGTCGGGTTTAGGGCTTCAGGGCTTAGGGCTAAGGGATCAAGGGTTTAGGGTTTTGGGCTTTGGAGTGTTAGTTTTTCGTGAACGGGCTTAGGGCTTAAGGCTTAAGGGCTTCGGGTTGAGGGCTGCGGGGCTTGGGTTTGGATTTAAACCTTTCAGGGTTTAGGGTTCAGGGGTTTTTTAGGGCCTCCATAAAGGTTGGCCGTAGAGTGGCTTGGAGTGCATCGTAGCTTGACGACTCTTTGCTGCGGCCCGAACATGGAGGGCTCTTGCTTCGTCTTGCCCTTAAGCGCCGCCCACCCAGGGAGGTGGGCGGCCGAAGCCTTGAGCCGAGATTTAGGGTTTAGGGTTTAGGGTTCAAGTTTTTTTTTCATCCCGCCCTTCTGGTTCAGGGTTAAGGGTTTAGGGTCTAAGGATCAGGGTTCAGGGTTTAGGGCGCTCTGTGTTCGATGATCTACAGCGTGTTGCCAACCGTGCAGGGCTTACGTTAAACATAGGGCTTAACGGGCATGTAGCAACTTCTGGACCCAAAAAGATCGTAGAGATGACAACAGGAAAGATAGTGACACTTCAGAAATTAATCGACGGGCTTCTTCAATGAAGCTTCTTGGTCGGATGGTGAAATGAATCCGGAGGGGCTTCGATAGTGGTTGATGGAACCAGCCAGCGCAGGGGCTTCGATTCATGCGACCCAAACTTCTCCTATACCCTAAACCCTCAGTCCGCTCCGGCACCGTTGCGACGGGACTTGTTCGGCCATCTGCGCACAGGGTCACGGCTTTCAATCTGCTCCAGTTGCACCTTATGAAGGTACCGACGCCCTGCGCATTGGGAAACCACGCCGGTGTGCCGATGCCATAATAAGGAGCCGACACCATGGCCGGAGAGGATCGGAGACGACCATCAAAGCACAACCATAAAAAACAACAAGCAACAAAAACGACAGCACCAATCATGGCGAACATCAATGAAACAACACAACAAACGGAGAAGGAGACGATCCCGAAACCCTAAACGGCCCTAAACGGACCCAAACCCTCAACCCTTAAACCCCAGTAGGAGCAACCTCGGGATCCTCGAGGCCATGGAGGGTTTTAGATCTTCGGGATCTAGGGTGACTCTGTTGAAACAAGCAAACTACGGTTGATGATATAAACCCTGCATTACTCATAATAAGGAATATACCAAAATGTCCATAGTCTAGGGTCCTTAAGGTAATGCAGGATTTATATCATCAACAGTATGATTCGGCTCTAGGGCGTTTGGGACTTTTGGGGTTTTGGACATTTCGGGCTTCTAGTGTTTAGCTTAGGCTTCGGGGTTTGGGTTTAGGGTTTAGGGCTTAGGATTCAGGGTTTGGGGGAAAGATGGGTCGACGTCGTGCACCTGAACAGAGAGATCTAGGAAGGACATCACTGTACATCCTGAAACCCATCGGGGCAAGACGCCCTGCACATTCCCTAAACCCTAAACCCTACACCCTAAAGCCCTGAAGCCCAAAGCCCCGACCTCCCAAATCCGGAGAGCCTTTGCAAGAGCTAAGGGGTCACGGTGTAGGGTTTAGGCCTTGCCCGGACCTTATGCAAACCTATCTTTTGAGGGTTCCTTAATATGACTCCCTCAAAGAAATCTTCAATACGGTGGGTTATTAACCCTAAACCCCAAACCCTAAACCGGGTCCAGGTACATTTTAGGGGTCGGGCCACGCAAAAAGTCCCTCAAGGCCAGAGTACATACTGTAGTACTTACAGCCTCAGCCTAAACTCAACGATGTCCTTAGGCTTTAGGGGTGTTTGCTTGAGATTTTTTGGAGCCCCAAACCTAAACTGAGTTTATGGCTTTGGGGTTTAGGGTTTTGGAGTCCTAATCCCTACACCGGGCTTAAGGCTTACAGGGCTTAGGGCTATAGGGTTCAGGGCTTAGGGTTTAGGGCTTGTAGGCCTTAGGGCTTAGGGTTTATAGGGTTTAGGGCTTAGGGGTTAGAGCTTTTAGGCTTTAGGGCTTAGGGCTTAGGGGTTAGGGTTTAGGGTTCAGGCCTGCGTGTGCTGCTACATTGGGCAGCAGCGAAAGCAAAAGTAGAAGAGGCCGCGCCATGGCAAGAAAAGAGTGGCTAGACGGTGTCGATTGCGTTTCAGGTTCCTTAAGGTTGGTCATTACAAGCTTCATACAAAATGTGCAGGGTTCAAATGATGAACGTAAGAACCTTTAGCCCAACAGCCATAAACTACTCCGTTCCCGCGAATTCAAGCTGGTTGATGCAGGTGGCACTGCTCTAAACGTCTTTCCTGTCATTTACGCTTTAACTGATGGGCCTTCCGAGATATCAAAAGTCACAGTCAGGATCAGTTGGACCCTTGACGTCAGCTGCGGGAGGAGCTACCCATGGCCCCAAACTTTTTGAGATAGTAAAAAACGACATGCTACACACTAGCTTTAGCACCTAAACGTGAAAGTACTATCTTAATCCTAACCCTAAACCCCTAAACCCTTAAGCCCTGAACCCTAAACTCAATCAAGTGATTGTTTGGGGGGTGCATAAACCCTAAAACCCCACAAGAAGCGTAGCACGTGTTTCTGGATAACCTGTTTTACGGCTACAATCCATGGTCTACCCAAAGACCCCGGAGCCATACAGCCACGCCCAACGCCCCATATGTTAACGAGCAGGTTCAGGGCCACCGGTAGAGAGGCGCTTGGGAGCTTTACTAGCAACATCCCCTTGCAGTCTATCTATCTATCTGTCTATATAAATAAATAAATATTATATATATATATACACATATATATATATCCCCACTATAATTTAACACCAAGACTAATGTCAGAAGCCTTGTCTAAGTCTCGAGGGACTCAAGGGCCTCCATACCTTATACCCTAAAGCAGCTTTACTAAAGAAGCCTATTCTTATTGTCAACCTATAGTCACTATAGTCTCCCTTGCAGTTCCTTTTTTGGTTTCACCAATTTTATAAGTAGGATTCTATAAGGTAACCCCGATAAGGAACTACGTACAAGGAGACTATAGGAAGTCCTCTATGCGAGTCAACTGCTCACGCTCAGGATCTCTCTTGAACACCGTTGTCGCCTCCACGTCGGCGGCGGTGAACCGTGCCGACACGCGACGCGCTGCAGCTGCAACCGCGACGCAGGTATCCTGAAACTGAAATTACCGAGCTACAAAGGGGAAAAGGGCCTAATAGATGGGTCTGCATTGCAATTGAAAGCTGCCTGCAAAAAGAGCAGCGAACCTCAACCCCTCATGATTGCATGCCAAGAAGAGGCTTCTAAGATTCTTGGGTCTGGGACTCTTAATAATGAACCCTATCATCGTGATTCATGGGAGACCTAAGCCTAATCTCTACTAAAACCCCATAGACTAACACCCGATCGCCAGACGTAGCTGGCTCTCAGAAAACGCGGACTCTGGTCACAAAGCCAAATCAAAACCCTAAACCCTAAACCCCTAAACCCTACAACCCTAAAACCCTAAACCCTAAAACCCTAAGCCCCAAACCCTAAACCCTAAACCGGGAGCTGGCTCTCAGAACACTCACGGCACTCGCATCCGGCTCGCTCCAGCGAGGCGCCGTCGATTGACGCGTTAGTTTTGCCGCGCTCAAACTTTAGGGATTTAGGGGTTTTTAGGGTTTAGGGTTTAGGGTTTAGGGGTTTAGGGGTTTAGGGTTTATAGGGGTTTAGGGGTTTAGGGTTTGTCGGGGTTTAGGGTTTAGGGTTGATCTGCCACAAGTGCCATCCAGCAACTCGGGGATCCGTTTCCGTGCGAAAGACAAACTGCCGAACAGTGAAATCATCTGCATCCCATGTTCTTTCGGAGGCAATCCAAAAGCCATTCGTCTGAGTCAGCATCAGGCACTCGCCTGGATTGCCTGACACAGCAGTCAAACTGCACGGACAACTAACACACGTTTTGAGAAGAGTGTCGTGGCCTGGCGTTGTCTTGCTATGCAACGCACGTGGAGTATGGGAAGCCTTGTACGACGTAACCTTTCTAATCGAATACATTGGTTCTGGGACAGACCGGTGGGAATTGGAATAAGGTTTGGGGGGTATATTGTATAATAAGCAAGCCGACGGAATCATATTCGTAATCACTCCTGTCTTCGACATACACCATGCCACACCTCAACACAGGAAGCCGGTCACCAACAACCTTGACAGGTATAGTGTGCCTGTAGCTGTGGCCAATTACAAGCTTCATCAGACCCCTGACTACGATCATGCTGGAGTGGCTTAGGGTTTAGGGTCTAGCGTAGGTGGTTACACGGAACCAGACCACTCACAGCAAAGTGCAAATACTACGGTGTGTCCTTGGGACAAAGCTTGAGATAGGACTGTGTGCTGGGCGTTCAGCCCCTGTCGGTAAAGACTTGCAGCCCCCCTAAACCCTAAACCCTAATAAACCCTAAACTCCCCCAAACCCTAAATCCTTAACCCTAATAAACCCTAAACCCTGAACTCCCCTAAACCCTAAACTCTAGACTCCCCCTCAACCGCTCCTTATCTGAGGTCTTAGGACGGCGTGAGGCATTCATGGGTGCTTCGGAAAACCAGGACTCAGGGTGTTGCTTGTAGTTTTACGCTGTAAGCTCTAGGATTTTCGATCCCAGACAAGAAACTACGCCTTAAACCCCCTGAATCCTTAACCCTAAACTTCATCAGGATTCGGGACCCTAAACTGCAAACCCTAAACCCTAAACCCCAAACCCTAAACCCCAAACCCTAAACCTAAACCCTCAACCCCAAACCCTAAACCCAAACCCCACACCCTAAACTCTAAATGAACCCACAAACCCTAAACCCTCAACCTTGCGCGCCCGGTGCGCGCCTGGACCCTGTCCGAGCGCGCCAGGGCGGCGCCGTGCTCGGCAGAGCCGAGATGCAGTGCCAGGTCGACCTTGGTATACCATACCGACAAGGGTTTATAGGGTTTATTAATTAGGGTTTAATAGGGGTTATTGGGGTTTATTAGGGTTTACTTAGGGTTCATTAGGGTTTGTTAGAGTTTGTTAGGGTTTGGGGTTTAGGGTTCCTGTGTAAACGAAGGTAATTTCATGTATAAAGGGTTTAGGGTTTAGGGTTGATTAGGGTCCATTAGGGTTTAGGGTTTGGGGTTGAGGGTGTATTAGGGTTTATTCGGTTCCTGGGCTTCGGGTTTATTAAGGTTTAGGGTTGCTTAGGATTTATTAGGGTTTAGGGTTTGGGGTTTGGTATACCGACTTCAAGGATTTAGGATTTTATCAGGTTTAATAGGGCTTATTAGGGTTGACTAGGTTTGTTAGAGTTTATTAGGGTTTTGGGGTTTAGGGTTTGGGGTTTAGGGTTCCTGTGTAAATGAATGTAATTTCATGTATAAAGGGTTTAGGGTTTACTAGGGCTTATTAGGGTTTGGGGTTTAGGGTTTATTAGGGTTTGTTCGGCTTTTTGGGCTTCGGGTTTGTTAGGGTTTAGGGTTTATTAGGGTTTATAAGGATCTAGGGTTTAGGGTTTGGGGTTTAGGGGTTTAGGGGGGGTTTAGGGTTTAGGGTTGAGAGTTTCTGTAAATGCACCTAATTTCATTTTAATTACCAAAAAGTCAGACGAAGTGCATATATAAGTGTCAATGAGCTGGGGACAACATCGTAAACACCGATGCTTGCAAAACTCAAGCGCTTTTGGATGCTCGCTACATGTATGTTCGAAACCTGACTCCAGTTATTGTTTTCCTTCCACAAGAATTCTTTTTCTGCTGCGTTTGCTGTGTGGATTGGCTTTGACAGAACTGTGATCTTTATCGTTGCACAACGTAGCTACAAACACAGGGAAGAGAAATCCTCAGGTGTCTTCCAAAGCCCTCGGAACGTTCCACTGCGCCAGATATCCAAAGAGTAGCTTACCTATAACCACAGTAGCCCTTTATGTTGGTAACTGGAGCCCTAGGGAAGCTCAAGCTCATGCTTTCCATCTTCTGCCTAACACTCAAGCCCACAGAGCACAGAGGGCAAGCAGCCATCCCAAATGGAGCCAAGACAGAAGAAGGAAACTATGCTCACGCACACCGCAAAATAAAGAGACATACCTAGCCGCAGAAGTCCAGAGATAAACCGTAAAGCCCAAGAAGCTACAAAGGGCCCAAACGGTAAAACTGTATGAATGCATATTACCGAGAACGTGACAATGAGAAATGCTTCTTGACAGCTTCCTCAGTGGGTCCAAAGATACGACCATTATGGAATTCGACCCCAAAAGACCATTCGATTCATGGTTTTCGGGGGGGACCTAATTCCAGAATCCCTATAAGGGTCCATGTACCCCTATAGTAGATGCTTTAGCCCCAAAGTACCTATGTAGGGACTACTTTAAGGCCAATTTAGATAAACCCTCAGGGAATACAGTAGTAGTGTGTATGGACCAACCCTCTTGGCTCAGTCCCGGGCATCATGCACGACGACGCAGAGCTTGCCTCGTCACAGTGACGAAGGCATCGCTCCAAGCCAATGCAATGATACTGTTGATGATATAAATCCTGCATTACCTTAAGGACCCTAAACTATGGGAATTATGGTATATTCCTTATTATGGGTAATGCAGGATTTATATCATCAACCGTATGTTCGTGGTAGATGTCTTGAAACCGGAAGCCGTAACAGTAAATCCCAACCCCGAAGGCGTCAACCCTATAAACCCTCCCTAAACCCTAAACCCTATAAACCCTAAAGCCTAAGCCCAAAACCCTAACTGCTCCACGACTCCACGGCCTGATCTGGCAGCAAAAAAATCGACCCGATGACCAAACCCGCAGACACATCATGTAGACCCCTGATTCATACAACCCCCCCCTCTTCTTTAAGTAAAGGCCTTAATTCACCAAACCCTACACCCTAAACCCCAGACCCTAAACCTTAATAAACCCTAATAAACCCAAATAAACCCTAAGAAACCCTAAGCCCTAATCAACCTTTTCGGATCTGTATCATTATTGGCATTCTCAACGGACAGGCTCTACCTCAAAAGGAGCCTAAGATCAAGGTCCTGAGTAGGGTTTTAGGGTTTAGGGGTTTAGGGTTTTTAAGGTTTAGGGTTTTTAAGGGTTTCGGGTTTTCGGGTTTTTAAGGGTTTAGGGTTTTTAAGGGTTTTAGGGTTTAGGGTTTTAGGGGTTTTAGGGTTTAGGGCTTTAGGGTTTAGGGTTTTTAAGGTTTTTAGGGTTTTTAAGGGTTTTAGGGTTTTAGGGTTTTTAAGGGTTTTGGGTTTTAGGGTTTTAGGGTTTTAGGGGTTTTAGGGTTTTAGGGTTTTAGGGTTTGGGATTTAGGGACACATGAGATTCATACGGGCTCGGAGACCTATTTCCGAACGAAGACAGACTGGCACCCTGGCTACCAACACCGAAAGACGTTGAAGTCAGAGCTTGCATGAGAGGAAGGCTATGTAAATGAAAGGTCTGCACGGAGTGACGAAGCCCCTAACCTAACCCCAATTAATGTAAGGGACCTTACTAATTGACATAGGCTTTGGGGGTATATTTTACGTATAATAACGAGTCCCCCACAACCCTATTCTAATTCTAACTATTAAGGCCACCATATTACAGCCTGCAGTCCCAGAATCACCGCACCCCTGAAGCCTCAAACAAGAAGACAACCCTGCAACTGTAAATGCCTGGGACCCTACGTCACATCACCAAGCTCAAATGTAGGGTATAGGGTTTAGGGTACGATTCTTACCCCAAAACATCCGAAAACATCACAAGCTCAAATCCTGACACCCCAACATCCCAAAACGTAAAACCTTCGTTCAAAAGCCGAACACACACTTGACCTGCATATAAATGAGACGCAAAGAAGACCCCAAAGATACAAAAGGCAAAATCAAAGCAATTACGCCATCCCCAGGTTTAAACAAAAACTTAGGGGCTGAGTACCCTAGCCCAAAAAAGGTTAACCTTTCAATTATGGTAGGATTATATAAGCCCAAAAAGGCTAAAGGTTAACTACTCAGCTACTAAGAAAACACGACAAGCAGTCCGCATCCGCAAACCCAAATACCCTTCAACTCGAACTGCCCAGAGAGCCCAATACCCCTTAATTAAGGAATATACCTTAAACCATCATATTAAGGCCCCTATCATGTAGGGTATATTCCTTAATTAACCCTAAAGGGTCCAAGTACCTAATACACTTCTGAATACTAACCTACAAAACTACTATCCGTAACCCAGGTACATGATTATTAGGTCCTTTGGACCCTTAGGGTAAGGGGTATTGGGCTCTCTGGGTTCCTGAGTCTCAGGCTGGGTGTCGACACCTGATCTCCACGCGCCTTCGCGGAGGGACGCTCCTCCCCCTGCAGATGTCTTAAGGGTCCATGTACCTAAATAGTCGGGTTATTTATGGATACTATAAAGGTTCTGTAGGGTATAAGGGTCCATGTACCTAAACAGTATATACTTTGGCCTCAAAGTAATCCCTATATAGGTACTTTGGGGCCAAAGTATATACTATTTGGGTACATGGACCCTTGAGGAAGTCGTGGAGCTTTGGCCCAAAGACATCTAAATGCTAAGCGCCTTAGTAGGGGATACCTACAACCTGCAGAGACCATGGTCGAAGCCGTATCATTATGCTTGACTTCAACTTAGCCCCTAGGATTCATGGTCGAATGGGATTCTTGAAGCTGCCGTTTTGAGGCTGGTGCGGTTGCTATCGGGATCTAGCTGCTAGCGTCACTAGGTTTACGTAAGGCTTCTAGGTTGCAAGGTATAGGTTGTAGGGTGTGATGTCTACTCTAGCAATAATGCCATAGAGTGGGATACGCAGCTATTCTACATGTACTCAAAAATCAACCGATGTCACGACCCCCTCTCATCCTTGAATTGGAGGAAACCATGAAACCTGATTCGTGTGGTGACAAATCATCACACGTAAGGGTGCCTGCATGAAGAGCCCAACTGGCAGGAGAGTCTTGCAATGCCGAACCCTAAACCTCTCGAATCCAAAACCTAGTTAACAACCAAACCCTAAACCCTAAACCCTAAACCCAAATCAAAGAAACAAAGCACAAGGAACGGGCAAAGCAAACACAAACACACAAAACTGAGGTCTCTCGGCCTCGGCGTACTCCGGAGGGATCGACTCAGAGGAAGCAGAGCCTTTCCGCAGTTCTTGCTTTCCGATAGTGATGCCTACGGATGTATCAATAAAAATGTAAATCAATAATTACACAGAAAAATAACAAGAACAAATAATGTATATATATATATATAAACGGACCTGTGTCTATACATACACATATCCACATGCACGTACATGTACATATACATGTACATATAACATATTCAGATACTCATACATATATATATATATATGTCTGTCAAAGGCCCCTGCAACATCCTCTAATCCCAGAACTCCCTAAATTATTGGTTTCGGGGGTTAGGGTTAAGGCGGCGACCAACATCTCGAAGACGACACCTGGAAGTGTCCGACGGCAAAGAACACCAATAATATCGGGGCCTAAATAATTACCTACACTCTTTGGGGGGAGTTCCTTATAATAATTTTGGTATAATATGCCCCAAGACCCTATTCTAATTATGAAGGCCCCTACCCTAAGCCCTTATTAAAGAAGCCCCTACAGTATCCCCTTTAAGGAATCCTATTCTAATGATGAAGGCCCAAAACCGGGGCCCCAAGAGCAAGCTACTTACGACGTAGAGATCGCAATGTAAGGGCCCTGATGGTTAGAATAGGGTTTTGCGGGTTCCTTTAAAGGGCTCCCTCAAGGGTTCTATAAGGGCTGCTATAAGGGTTTAGGGTTGTAGTAGAGGCCTTAATTGTTAGAATAGGGTTCTGGGGTTCCTTACTATAGTATAATATACCCCCAACCCCTATTTTGATTATTAAGGCCCCTATGGTATGTCTAAACCCAAGCTACACCCCAAACCCCACAAAGCCTACACCCGACCGTTGTAGATTAGGGTTTAGGGTTTAGCCGCACATGGGACTTTCGCGACGAAGTATCTCTTCATTGTTTCCTCAGTCTTACCATCCATGTTATACATCATCTGCCTTTTCGTTTAGATTAAACCCTAAAGCCTAAACCCCAAAACCCTAAACCCTACACACAAAACACCAAAAGGCTTCACGTAGAATGTCGCCTATTTTCAAGACAAGGCTTCGTCAACAGGCTGGAAAAGAACCCGGCGCAAGGACATGGTTACCACATAGTCGGTTTAGGGTTTAGGGCTTTAGGGTTTAGGGTTTTAGGGTTTAGGGTTTTAGGGTTTAGGGTTTAGTCCGTGGCGAGGACATGATAAACATAGAAACGGTACATGATGATAAAGTACGAGCAGGATGACAGTCCAAAAGACAACACACAGGACTAGATCTCTATTGCCGGATCCACAATCGAACTGTGAGCACAAGGCATCATCATAACCCTAAGCCCTAAAACCATAAAGCCCTAAACCCTAAAACCCTTAACCCTACAACCCTAAACCCTAAAGCCCCAAAGCCTAAACCCTATAAACCCCAAACTCTAAAGCCTAACCGCCCTAAACCCTAAAAGCCCTCGAAGGCCCCCCCAAAAAAACCCTAAACTCTGAAGCCCTGGAGCTTGCAGCTTTTATAGCCTTAAGCCCTAACCCCCCAAGCCCTCAGGCCCTAACGCCCTCTACAGCCCTAGGGGTTTAGGGGTTCAGGGGGTTTACGGGTTTAGGGTTTAGCGTTTAGGGGTTTATGGGTTTAGGACCCTAAAGCCCTAAAGCCCCTAAGCCCGAAAGTCCTAAATCCCTGAACACTGCAGAAGCCCTAAACCCTAAACCCTCAAGATTTAGTAACCCTTGCAGTAACCCCTTCAGGGGTTAGAGTTTAGGGTTTAGGGAAAAGTGGCAAGAAACCTTAACCTTAACCCCGAAGCCCGCCTTCGGCTGGCAATGGGCGCTTCGACTGGAACACCGGAAGCAGAAGGTGAAGACTGTCAAGGAGACCTTGCGATCGTTGCGATGCTATAGGATGCTATGTCGCTCTGTTCTACATATTCTTAATAAAAGCAAAACGTAAGATATAGTAGTATTGCAGTTTATGATAGCATATTATTATGCTATATTGCATTGCAGTGTATGATCGTAGATTCGACGAACACAAGCTTCTGCGGGTGTAGATGCGGGTTTCCTTTTCAAGCTCCTTGACTTGAATCACAAGCTACCATGTGCTGTTCAACCCGACGAGCCCTCATTGAGGGCTTACCCTAGACCCCGAAGCCCCTAAACCCCCAAAACCCCACAGTAACCCCTAAACCCCTGGCCCCTAACCCTAAGCCCCTGAGCCCCTAAACCCCTAAACCCTACAGTAACCCCTAAA